>PXYN01000280.1:0-281786 GCA_003056585.1 Lecanicillium sp. MT-2017a
TTCGCTGGTGGCGAGAGGAGGCAGGAGGTAGTGGAGACAGGGCGAGTCGCGGGGGGCGGTCGGGGTCGGAGCGGGGGGGGGGGTGGCGACGCGGGGGTGGGGGGGGGGGGGGGGAGGGGGGGGGGAGGGGGAGGGGGGGGGAGGGAAATCAGTACGCTGTTGACTGCAGCCAGTGACTTCCTAGGAAGTCAACAAGCTCTGTTTAAAGCGGTGCCTCAGTGTACCAGCCACCCTATACAAGGCAATGCACTCTGTTTATGGTTATGTCATGTCGGGCGATGAGTTGAGACATTGTTTCTTTAAGAATGCTATTAATAGATAAAATTTTGCACTAGAACCTACGAAAACGCAATTGTACAGTACATGGATTAGTATTGAAGTAGGACGATACATCACGTCTGCATTATTCACTCCAGGGTGGGAGACGGTGGGGAGGGCCGGTTTGTAGTGTATCTGAGGGCGTCCACGGGTACGAAAAAGGGCCACCACCATTCTCTGGTATCAGAAAGAGGTACAAAATGTCAGCGTGGGGCCACCAAACAGTATATTATGCAGGTATAGGGATAGATGCAATCCAAATATTGACACTGAGAAGCGGCGTTGACGTAAAACCTGAGAGCCGGGTAATAGGATTTGGACTCAGCCAGAGGTGCCATGACGCTAAACGTACCCGACGAGGTGATTCGAGTTCGGCAACCTCGACGCCGCGTCGCCTCTTTCATTACACAAAATGCTCTCGACATAGGAGAATCGGCTAAAGATTATCGGATGGACCGACTAAAACTGGCAAATGTGCAACGAGAGAAGCTTGTACGCAGCAGTAGTTTAGGAAGGGACCGCGCACTTCAAACCGGCTATATTGAATTTATTAAGTCATTATTAAGCGAGCTAGCTAAGGTCGAAAATGCAGAGCTCGCAGTTCAATGGAATGGCAAAGCGGCGAGCAGGCCAAAATTTGGACGCAGTGTGGCGGACTGGAAGAGGGAGGTGGCAGAGTACCTGCGCTCTTGCTTGTAGGCAGCGATTCGCTGTGGCCACCGACACAGTCGGTGAGACCTCCACACCGGCGCCCCCGTTGACCACTTCATTGAATTTCGAGAGCCCAAGGGTCTATATAGTATGCAATTATGCTGCAACGTTATGACTGCGTCTTACTCCTCAGCGCACCAATTAAGCTCAAAAAAAGCTGTCTTTGCCATAATAATATCTTCTCCAGTGTCTTTAGATCCGCTGCGGTCGCGATGAGATGTGCCCGGCATTTTCCCAGCGGTCGTATTATAGCTCCATGGGCGCTTGTTCGGTATTATCTGATGCAGTGCACGTCGGGGTGACTGCACGAGTAGTGATCTTTCAAAATCGATAATCATGACACGGTTCGTTTCGGGGTTAAACAACATATTACTTCTGCGCACATCCTTGTGGACCACACCTTCTCGATGCATTGAGTGCAGCGACTGCAGCGTCTTATGTGCGAGCTTCTTCCCAGCGTTCTCGGCAACGTCAAAATTGCCGAGCTTGTAGCCTGCCCACGACAGAAACGACATATACACAACGTAGACGCGGTGGTCATAGTAGTATATCTTGTTCATCGGCCGAAGGTCAATATTGCCCAGGAACACAGGCACGCTGACGCCTTGCAGCGGTGTGAGTCGGTTATAAACGGCAGCTTCATGCTGGAGATCTGTGATAAACGCCCGCACCGTCCCTTTGCAGATGAAAACATAGCCGTACGAGACCAGGGTGACGCGAAACAAGGCACCCCGTGAGCCAACCTCACTGAGCGGTGTAATTCCGTTGTCTAAAGACTCTTTCATCTGTGCCCTAAGAAGTCGACGCCACTTGTCATGGCTGACAGGATGGAGAGCGCATGATCGACCACCAGTATGACAAGGACGCTTCCTATGAAGACTTGCATTAGGACAAGACATGTCTAAGGGTGTCCCTTTGACGAGGCCAAGGAGACATTTCTGCGTGCAGTACTGCAAGTCATTCTCTGCCATCCGGTTGGGCGCCGGAACACGTGGCCGCTGAGCCTGGATTCTCTGGCTACGTCTTGGACCCTGAGCTTGGCTGTCGACTCGACGTTCTGCTGGGCTTGGGGTGTCTGGCGGCCGGCTTCCTGATTCATCATCTGATGACTCTGGCGAATCCCTTCTTATCCGCTGAGTATCTGACTGGTCCTCCTGCGTGACAGGTGCACGGGCAAAACGAAATGGATAAGGCGATCGATCTGTACCCTCGTATGTTGTCGGCTCATAGCCTGGCGACTCACTTGGCGCGGACCGCTCGCTCGCCGGGATGGATCGCAGAGTACTCTCGAAGTCTTCGGCCCACGTCTTAAGCCCCATAATCGTCACGCGACGCTCTTCTTGGCCGTGCTCTCGCCGCTGCGTCGGTTGCCCCATAGCCATCAGCGTAAAGGCCAAATACTGGCCGACAGCGGTGCAGGAGTGGAAATGGTTTGGGTGGGAAGACACCTCAGGCTCGGGCTCTGCTAAATGATAGTACAGTGTACTAGGTTCATCCCAGTCAACCTTCAGGAACACGATTGTCTCGCCCGTCGTCAGTATGCCATATTCGAGCCCACCCTCAATCATGTAATGGTACGTCTGCGTGATAGCAGCAGCCGATAGTCTTTCCGCATGGTACTGGAAACGGGCATCTGGATCTGCTGATGTAGGAATCGTTTTGCGATTCACAACGTCTTTATAAACGTTCATCGGTCGCAGGCCAATCCGAAGGTGCGGAGCTGTCAGTTTATGAGGTGCTTTGTATTCGCAAACGTAGACCATGCTGCGTCTCCCTGGAGCACCGTCGTCAGATCGATAAACACATATTTGGTCGGGCCGAAGCTGGTTAGAAACTCGACCATGGTCTGGAGTTCGTGGGGGCGATGAGTTCTCTCGCTCAACGACTTCTTCCGCGACATCGCTTATTGCGCTAGGGTGGTTCTCGAAGACAATTCCACTGCCAATGTCGTACACATTCCTGATTTCTTCCAACTCCTTAAGTTGGTTCAGAATTGACGTGACTGGATCCTCTACACTGTTGTGAAGAAAGTACTCGAGGCTTTTTTCGTTCGCAATTGGTCGTTGGGAGATCCTGTCGCCGAGGCCGGATAGAAAGCTCCGGGATTCGAAGAATCGCGCGTCTGCCGGAATCGCGTCGTAGAGCACACCAGAAGCTATTCTCTGTTGTTCAATGAAGTTTGGCCACGGCTTGAGACTTGTTGGGCATAATTTGTTCCTCGGGTTCGTGATTGAGCCTTTGGATGTGAGTGATTTGTCTCTTTCGACCGTGAATTTGGAGAAGACCAGGCTGTGGCAGGCAGCAATGTATTCGTGCAACTTCGTTGGACGAGTCAATTCTTCGGACGTTTCAGCCCGCCGCTGCTCTCTATCGGCGCGTTGCCGCTCTTCGAGGAGCTGTTTGTCGGATTTCTCGGCGCGCTGCCGCTCCTCGAGGAGCTTTTTATCAGATTCCTCCGCGCGCAGCTCCGCTACGCGCAGCAGCCTTTCCAGCTCTTCCACTCTCCTGCGGTCAGCCATGGCATGGCGACAGCAATGGTCAAAGAAGGTGCTGAGGTTCAGAGTGGCTTGTTGACATCTGGTGGGCCGCGGCCTTGTCACGTGGTAACTGGTACGCGCTTGGCTAATTGCGGGCAGAGCTGGACCGCCCCATAGTTCTGCATCACTGCCGAACCATGTATATCTCAGCCCACGTCTTCAAAGACATGAGCCCAATCTACGTAATGTCAACACCCCCATGCCTTCCAACACCGGAGCCCAACATCAATACTCCTTCTAGCGTCTGAAGTACGTGGGAATTCGCAGCGGCGCTGTCGTATATTGCGGAAAATTATTTATCCGGCAGATGAACCCCGACATTGCATGCTGTAAACTATTAAGCTCCACAGGGTGTGGCGTAATGACGGTCAGTCACATGGCAGGAGCGCAATCGTGCTTTGGGCTCACTTGGGCAATTCCCATTGCGGGGCTAAATAGGCGTCTGCTTACTTTTTACCAAGACATTCTGTTCACAAAGCTTTGTTAAGTATTTGACTGCGGAAGTGTCTTGTAGCAAAAACAACCCCCCCGCGGACACTATTTCGGAAATTTCAAAGCTTTCTAAGGCTGAACACCCTCGGCCGTCACCATGGCGGAGCCCGAGGAGGAGGTAAGTCCCTCAAAAAGTCGGAATTGAAATGCGGAACTGACCTGTCTGCCTCGCTGTACAGGGAGCCAAGGCAATTCGGGGTGAGGAAGAGGACATCATTTCCAAAATATTTCCCGCGTTCACGACAGACAAAATAATTTCCCTCGCTCAAGCGTCATACCTACGGATCTTTGATACGGAGGGCAGCGTCGACTGGTACAACATAAAGACTGTTACCTCCTTCGACGTTCCGAGCGGCAAAGAAACGGAAGTAATAAGCGGGAAAAAAGTCAAGTTTTATTGATGTCCCATTCGGACATTGCGAGGGCATTCCTAATGATATGAAGCGCTCTCGACCCTGCAGTTATGACAATGCTTCCATCTTCATCCCTTGGTCGCAAGAAGATATTCACGCATGTGGTTGTCACCTCTCCTTGGCTTGTATCCTGCATGAATTTTCTGCTGGTGGTTATGGCTTCCATGACGAGCCCGGATAGGAGCTGGAGCCTCTCTATTGGCACTTGCGAAAAAGCAAACTCGATCTTCGCTTGATGCTGTCAGAATAGCACGGGTGTGGGAGGATCTCACTTACGCATGATAACACTCTGGTCTTTTGAAGTTGTTAGCATAGGCTAGCGACATAAGAGTAGTACTGACCATCAAATAAATTTTTCATTAGACGGCAATAGCGCTTATTATTCGCAATGTGATGGCTGTCTGCCAGTCCCTGAAGGACTTTCGATACCGATTCCCTAGGCGTAAAAGAGTACGTTTCGTACCGTCCAAGATTGCGGAGATAATTCGCAACGGGCTGAAATTTTGTTTGCCCACATTCCGTCGGGTTAACGGATAAGACCACTGCCAGAAAGAGATGGCTATCCGCATCTTGTACCAGCTCGTATACCTGGCGGCTTCGTCCATGGCGCCATCTGGTAACTTCGGTAGTCCCTGGCCTGCCTGGTTCCCAAAGAAACCTGAGACGGCTCGCCAGAACTTCCAATTCCCTGGAGCTGAGCTCTTTGTCCAATTCTTTGGCTTTAGTTCGAACTTTTCTCAAAATCTCGTGCAGATAGTTAGTATTCATTCTGTAGACTGGTTTTGGTGGGTGGTAGCCTCAGCTGAATGAAATGTAATGTAATGAAAGGTGAAGAGGGGTCGGTGTATGTAATGTATTGCGCAAAAGCCACGCTCACGTGCAAGGGATTAGTGGGACCCATACATTATATTACATTACATTTCATTTACATTATACTGTCGCAAACGCCACGTTAGATTTAGCCTTGCGACGTCACTACATTACATTACATTGCATTACAAAGCGAGACATGCTCCTTGGTGCCATAGTGCACATTCAACGGACTTACAACCCTTCTCATGATTGTCCATGCAAGGTGGCAGATTGATCACACTGCAGGTGCTGGCCATGATGTTTGGAAAGCAGGATATAGGTCTCTGCGATGACCAGCTTTCGCCTCTTCAGCCCACTCTTTCCGTTGGCACCTCCGCTATTTGCCAATTATTTAAAGACGGTCTTTCTCCTGGAACTTTCGCGTTTGTGCCCCTGAAGCAGGCACTCCTATCCGTTTCTGCCGTTGTAACTCAGAAACTGAACTATCATGGCATCCAACGTCTTTGGTGCTCTTTATTCACAGGTATCCTTCTTGGACGCCTTCTTCCCTGGATTCGGCGTTGTTTTAAGCTACATCCATCCCCTCACGACCGGAAAGTCTCATCTAGGAGCCCAGCTGCTCTGCATGTATGGCCTGGTCACATTCTTGGTGAGGTACGCCCATGGTCGTATTGCTAGGATCGTGGCAAAATACTTTAGTTCGTCTACATTCTCAACTTACTGAGCTGCAAACTCTAATCATTCTTAGCGTTTACTTATGAAATCTTCCGTAGTGATGATTCATACGACATACTGAACAACTGGATAAAATCTCAGCCGTTCGCCACGCAGACTCGAAACACGATTGTAACACTGGAAAGAGAATCTGAGCCTTTTGCGAGAGGTGGAACGACAAAGAAGAAATTGCAGTATAGGCCATGGAATTTCCGCAAATTCTTTTGGTATAGAGGCAACCTTCTTTGCTTGCGCTCTATACAAGAAGACGGGTCGTGGCGAAGTGAAAAGTTTTTGCTTTCGTGCATCGGTATGTCGTCAGAGATTCTTAAAGAGTTTCTTCACGATTGCCATGTCACGCTCGAAAAACAAATCCGAGGGAAGACATCAATTTACGTGAATGGCGACGGCTGGACGCTTGCCATGCGACGAAGCCAAAGGCGCATGGATACTATTGTGCTCCCCGAAAAGGTGAAGACGGAGTTTTTGAATGATATTGAGGAGTACCTCGACCCCGATGCAAGGGCTTGGTATGCTGATCGTGACCTGCCATACCGACGTGGCTATTTGCTGCATGGCAAGCCAGGTACAGGCAAATCAAGTCTTAGCTTTGCGGCTGCTGGAAAATTCAACTTAGACATCTATGTCCTGAACCTCGCCAAAGTCAACGATGCGAGTCTCCAAAAACTACTTGGGAAGCTACCAACTCGATGCATCGTCCTCTTGGAAGATATTGACGCAATTGATACGGCAAAGAATCGCGTTGGTAATGCTGCTAGTCAAAATGAAGAGCCCACAGGAAACAGTGTGACGCTCTCGGGTCTCCTCAATGCTCTCGATGGAGTGGCCTCCGAAGAAGGCCGAGTTCTGATCATGACCACAAATCACGTCGATCGAGTTGACAACGCCCTCATTCGACCAGGGCGTGTTGATAAAATGGTCGAGTTTGGCCTCGCAAATCGGGACATCCTGCACGGACTGTTTCGATTCATTTTTATGCCGTTGAAGCCTGAAGCGCCAAAGATCAAAGCGGCAAGCACGAGCCATAATACCGATGCTATCGAAGAGTTAGCTGCTATATTCGCTGGCCGTGTGCCTGAAATGAGATTTAGCCCAGCTGAGGTATTGTCGTTTCTCATCGAACATAAAAAGTCGCCGCGCGAAGCCGTGGAAAAGGTCAAGTCCTGGGTGAATTGCGGCGGTGAAGGATCTGTTCCGCTGCGAAGCCAAAAGCCGGCAATGTGCGGGGTTGGTGACAGTGAAATGCAGTTTAAGGAGATAAATCTGGATGATTTGGTGCATTGGGAGAGTTTCACGCCGTGAAGCTGCTGCAATTACTTAATTGGTGGACGTGATCACGCACTCTGATGGATGACGAGTCATAAATAAAGCCATGACAGCCCAGATATTTAGTCAGTAATTAAGCAACTTGAAGTATGCAGAAGCGGCTTGGAAGCCTGAGGTCACAGGCGACGCGACGTGACGCGTTCCAACAAGCGGTGGAATCGCCCTTTTCGGAACGCGACGGGGGTCTGGGGCAGAGCATCATCACACCGCCTGCCAAAAACATGTCCGGGTCTTAGCCAGGAGAGCGCACCCAGTGGCGCGACGAGTACTACGAGTAACCGCTGTTGCCCCAGACCCACTGTGCTCCGACATTCCCACGCCGCCTGCAGCCACAGCGGCTATCAATTGGCTCCTATATCGTCTCCAAATCGGACTCGTGGGCATCAAGCGTTTCACGGGTCATGGGGCGGCTTCGACCAACCCGGACGCCGGAACCCCAGCGAATAATCGTCGTAAGCACATTTCTGAAACGGGAGTCAAGTCATTTGGTGACCTCGTTTGCCGAACAGTAAGTAGGCAAGCCCTTGCCCCGCAACCGTTGAAGTGGTCTAGCTAGGCTGCGAACGTCCCGTTGACCTGAACACTAAGTCAAGTTGTTCCCTCCGTAAGCCCTTAATCTTGGACGATGTATTAACTATATCTTGCATTCACCTTACCATGGAAGTCGCTCTCACTTTCGGCAGCTTAGGCGACATCATCGCACTTTGCCAGCTCGCCGTACGGCTTGGGCGCGCAGTCGGCGTCGGCGGACGTGCGGCTGGAGGCGAAAGCATCAAGGAGTACAAGCAGCTCCGTGATGACCTCGATCTCCTCGTCGGCACGTTGATGGAGGCAAGTCTTTCGTATTTGGGCCGCTCCGACCTGCTAACATGAAAAAAAAAAAAATACATAGGTAGTCGCGACGTATCAGCAGCACGAACTCTCACCATACCTCCAAGGTCTTGATAGTGTCTCCAAATCGGTTGTGAGGAAGTGCACAGCTCTCATTCATGATGCCCTGAATCATCTCCAGTCGCGATATGGCAACAGCCTCACCACTCAAGGTTCGGGACGGAGGATTAGGGACATATACAAGCGCATCGAATGGTGTGCGACAGAGAAGGACAGGCTTCGTGATCTTCGTGACGGCCTACAGGAAGGAGTTCAGAGGTTAGCCTTGTTGACGAGTCTAGCTGCGAGGTGCGCAATATGCATGGTCCATCTCCGTGCTGCGCTTTTTTCTAACAGAGTGAATTTGTAAAGGAAATCTGCCCGTGTGGATAATACTACACTCCTCGACCGCATTGATGAGGTTAAACAGATATGTGGACAAGCGCAAAGAGGCCAGTATGAAATCCTTGAGCTGATGGAGAAGCAAAAAATTCAACTCACATCACAAGCGGAGAAGCAGATCCAGAAACTCCACCTCGTTCATGACCAGCTCAGCGAAGCTGAGAAGAACAGCCACAGAGTTCTTACCGTTGTCAGAGACATGCTTCACGGGGTTGTAGAGGTCAAGGACATTCTGCTCTCAGTCTCCAAAGTTATCGTCGACTCTCAAATTACGTCCTCCCATGGAATGTTCATGCGCTTTCTGGATCCGACCAAAGAGCTCCCTGTCATGCTGGAAGACGCCCTCGGACGGTCGCTGCCGATCCCCGCTCAGTGGATACATACACTTGAATGGACAGTCAGTTTTTTCTTGTACAAGTTGAAATTTTATTGTCTCTAACTTGGCTGTTTCAGGTGCTAAACAGTCTATTGACTTGTCAATTTAAGGACCAAAAGGGCCAAGATATGGTGCGGAGGCAAGAGTACAAGTTGGAGGAGAGCGCCACGGGGACCGATCTTGATACTGACATGCCTCTACACCGATGTTTGCGAAGAGGCATGAAGATTCACATGAGTATGCTATTCTACGACAATAAAGTGGTCGCCGGTGAGTGTCCTCGTTGCCATACAGTGACAGATGCGCCGGAAGCCGGAAGCATGCAGTGGTACGTTGCCTTCTTCCTCTTGGAAGACATTGACGCCATCGAGACTACGAAGAGTCCTGTTGATGCCTCTGGGTCAAATCGACAGCCAACAGCCGACAATGTGACGCTCTCTGGGCTGCTCAAAGGCGCTTGACAGAGTAGCTTCGGGGTACGTGTTCGCTAATCCTAACAACCCACGGGCGGCAGGTTGCCAGTGCTGGTGGCGTACCTGCAGCCAACGGTGAACAGGCGTTAGGCGCTTTAGAAAGGGGCCCCACTGTAACGTCGTCAATGCGGCGGTGTCCCAAGCCGCACTACTCCACTGTCGCCTTGCTCCTCAGCACCACCCCAACTAGTTAGACACCTGCCATCCCTTCTCCTTTTCCCAGAAGTGTCACAGTAAGCGCTGGGGGAGCTGATCAGCGGGACTGTTTAGGGGAGGGAACTAGCGCATCCTTGTCGCCTGCCGTGAAGGGAGTGGCTCCAGATTTGTTCCATCACTATCCCTCGACAACATAAAAAGTCAAGAGCCTCAGTTTTTACATTCCACGGCCGTCTTCTAGTCTTGTTGTGCTGTGCTTTTCTTTTGCTATTTCTCTGAGATATCAACCTGTCGGCTTTTGCTCCAAGATGGCGGATCCTTTGAGTGTTATTGCATCGCTGCTAGCAGTTGCCACGGCCGGTGTTCAATCGACTCGCTCGTTGAAAGAGACGGCTAAGCGCTACAAAGCCCGCGACGCGACTTTGCGTCGACTACTAGATGAGATCGAAGACACTGAGAACATTCTAGGTGCTCTTGAGCAATTGCTAGAGGCTGCCACTTCGGAGCCAGCCGTCGCTACCGATGCCTCAATGGCTAAGCTTCTCCGTGGCCCGATCGCGCGTTGCAGCAAAGTATGCAGTGAGTTTGAAGAAGCTATGGCTCAGTTTAGCAGGAAGTCAAAGACAGGATTTACGGACTGGGCAAAGATGGAATTCATGAGAGGAGACGTCAACCAGTTCATAGAGACTGTGGCAGGTTATAAAGCCACTATCTCAGTCGGCTTAGGTGTCCTTACCATGTGAGTCTTATTCCCCGCTTCCATACATTTTATGCTACACGACATTCTGCAAAGTATCTAAGCCTGCTGACTGTTTCAACTAAGGCGCACAGTCAGGTTATCTCGTCAAGCACTCGAAGAATATGATGAGATGGTGAAAAACACTACATACAATCTCAACGTACAACTCCAGCGCATTGATGAGAAAATGGAGAGGCGGGCGCCAGCAAATGGCTCTCGCACCTCAAACACCGACATAGACCTAAACAACGAACGACAAGTGACCCAGCAATGTTTACAAATATGCGAAGACGCTAAGTCTTATCTCGAATCTTTGGCAAACCGAGACGTAACTCTCCTACAGGAAGCGCCTTCAGGACTCTCCACGAATATGCAGGAAAGGTTCGAAGCACAGCTTCTCACACGCCAAGCGCTAGATGACAACCAAGAAAGCTTGGTGAAGATTATCCGTCGCCTTCGAGAACGCCTAGAGGCTGTCGTCTTGGGTGGCGATTCGAGCGAGCGTTTCCGGTTGGAGGAGGACATACAGACGTCTAAGCAATGTCTAGAGGTGTGCAAACTGGCGTCTAGTGAAGTCACCCATCAGAAGATACACATAGTTGGAGAGGTGGTGGCCGACGGAGGTAGCGATCATGTTGTGGTTACGACTTTAGCGGACATGTTCAATGTCGGGAGGGCCATTTCTAAGAATAGGTCGGCACTGCTTGTTGGATCTATGAGCGATGAAGCACTGATGAAGCTGTCCCAAGATCGCTATAATAGCCGTTTTGGCACAGCAAACACAGACGATCACGTTACTTGTGGTCAGAACCCTGTCGTGAGCTCCGAGACGTCAAATATCGGCCCACGTTCTCCACGTCCAACCAACAAGGACCGGCAGGCTTCACACCAGCGAAGCCCGCCTTCATCAAATGAAACGAGGAAGAGGGTACCAGATCTGGAAGCGCATGACGACAAATCGAGAGAGGAGTAGTGTTTGAGTGATGCAGGGGCAAATTCTAGCCTGTGACATTCAGCAGAGGCCAGGAATGCTTTCGTAGTTATCAGAGAATATGTTAAGCGTAAGAAATTATATGCGTTACTGTATCGTATTGATACCTTCCACTTGGGTTTTGTCTACATCAACTCGATCGGTGAACTCAGTGTTCGCCTGGTAATTCCTGCCGTGTCCTCGTAGACGTACAAGGCATCACATGGTTCCAGTTATTCCCCTTGCGCTACGTCTTGCAACTAGAAACAAGACTAGATGCAAATAAAATTCCTTAAACCACATGGGCTGTACTCTATCTACAGCAGTCCGACGTCTGGCCAGGGTCGTGGTCCCCAGCTGTGATTCCAGATCATGTCTAAGCAACGCAGTTCCTTTAGAATAGTACGACCTGGATTTTGCAATTTCGCCATTATTGCGGAACGAATTGTAAACAGCTGGCTGCTTGAAAACGCTTCTAGCCAAAATTTTCCGGAGAAAACACTGCAACTTTTAAGTGTTTGCTCGGTTTATATATCCCAGCTCAGAACCCAACCCTTCGTGCAGCTACCTATAGAGGCGCGTGAGTGACCTATGTAGGCAGAATGCAAGGCATAATTCGACACAGCCCGCCTCACTCTTATGCCAAGGCAATGTGTACCAGGAACAGTCAATTCAATAAACGGTTATTAATACGTGCGCTTCTATGTAAGAGTGGTATTTGCAACTTGCAGGATCATTGTTTTTAAGGAATGACCATTTCTTCTGCCTTGTGATGGGAGCAGTCGGAGATCAAAGTTCCGGCAAATCATCGCTACTGGAAAGCATGACTGAAAATTCCGTTTCCTAGGGACCAAAGCCTTTTTACTCGTCATGCGGCGTAGCTTACATCCCGCCGTGCTGAAAATGATCGCGTTGATATCCGGGTGATCCCTGGGCCATATGTGTCGGAGGAGTTTAGCCACTTCCCCATTCCCGTCCTTGATCGGATTGGCGAGCACCGCCTAGATGGGTAACACTAACCCCGCGGCTAGCACTAGCCAGATGACGAGTACGCCCTGCGATCGGAACTATATTTCTCCAGATCGTGCTACACACAACCCTCGTGCTGCCCAAATGGCTAGCACTATCCCATGAATGGGCAGCCAAGTTCAACAACGTAAGAGCTGCTAATACTCGCCAAAAAGCTAGCACTAGCCAAATAGATAGCACAGCCGCCATTTTTTCAGCAGCTATAATATATCTTGGTATATAACGATAGTCCTTGTCGGGCCTTTCCTGGCCGCCTCAACATGAGCTCAGCCATCTACTTGACCAGCTACGGCGCGTTTTATTACGTTCGCACCTGGACATTCGTCCCTGTACAACCGTAGGTGTTTATTATAGGCCATTGGGACAGACTCAAATATGTTGGTTTTTATGTTTTTAAATTCTATAGAGATTTGTCATGATCCTGCCACCACTGAACGCCGCTGGACCGGCAGTCGCCATTATATATAAAATCCTGTTTCGTTTTCTGTATCGGTATAGGGTAAGTGTGAACCTCGCGGCGTTTCGTTGACGAGCAACGATGCTGAAGAAAAATCTTACAATATCATCTATCGGAGTCGGAAAAGAAGGGTCATTACAAGAGTTGTAGTCATAATGTTGACACTTGCGACGAAGCATGATGTAGACATCTGCGTTATAGCGTCTGTCTGCTAATCTGATCTCATCTGCCGGTCAAAAGATGAGTCGCACTTGCATAGTTTTCGCTGGTCCTGTCACGTGTCTTACGAGCTATTGTACCCATTGTGATTTGGATTGCAGAACGACGGTTCACTCGGTCATGCCATCCTGCAGTGCCTTTGGAGTATCTGATCGCCTGCCTATGCTGGTGTCCCATTCCCGCCCCCCGGACTATCTCTGCCCTGAGTACGTTTTCCGACCGCCCAAACCCCACCGAGGCGGACTGAGCAGTACGGTGTCCAAGATACAAGGTCCTGGATTTGAACCCACATTTAGCACGGCATGACGCCCCGCGGCTTAGCGCGTACTGCCTCCATCCGGGTTCTGTTTTCAGCATTTCATTCGGGAAGCTGTTCCATCTAGCGTGCAAGACAATCGGCGCTTACAGCAGCGGCAATAGTAGGTTAATACAGTAAGCAAGACCATAATAGACACAGCATCAGAAGAAGAAAGATGTCAATACAACACCTGGTCCCAATCTTACAATCGTCTCTAAACACATTTATATTGTCTATGATCTTTAAATGAGATCTATGGGGTCCTGACGAGGCACTGGACCAGTCGATTTGTCGGCCACACTGGCAATAATAAAGATTTTGATTACATAGAAAGCCAGAGCGATGACGCGTGTCGTAAGGTGAAGAACTATCGGGAATTACCCAAAGTGATTTCAGACTGTATGGAATAAATGGACCTTTTTTGCATTCTACGCTGACCACCTGCGACAAGCATTGAGGCTGCTGCCTAACAAATGTTTAGGTGCTTCAACAGTCGGTTCCTCGGCGGTAGGTGACTTGCCCTATTGCGACATATAGCGCTAATGGCGGTCTCCCTGCTGTGGAAGGCTTCCATACTGTTACAACGGCAGTGGCTAGCGTTTCACTATCGCAGAGTTACGGCATCGTTTTGCAACGATTAAAACGCATTCACCGCCTAATTTAACTTATTCGGGCCGTACTTAACAGCAGCACCCTCTACCAATCTGGAGCAAGCTGCTTAATTGAGCTAGCCAACCCCAGGGCTATGAACAGCGGTGTTGGAGTCGGAGCCGCTGGTGTCACCGAGCCTGAGCCGTTGTGGCCCACTGAGCCGTTTGTGGCCCACTGAGCCGTTTGTGGCCCACTGAGCCGTTTGTGGCCCACTGAGCCGTTGTGGCCCACTGGGCCGTTGGTGAGTTCTACCCACTAGCCAGTGAGCCGTTCTCACTGAGCCGTTCTAGCCGCTCTACGGGCAGGTTGAGCTGTTGAGGAGCTCAGTAAAGCAAGTGGATGCCATCATGTGGCAGGCAGTAATGAAATATGATGATTTACAGAGTACTTGGGCTGAATTAAACAGCTACCAGTGCATTTGGCAGGCTGAAAAAGGACAAGGCGACCGAATAGGGAGGGTATGGAGGCTGCAGAGGGTATGGAGGCTGCAGAGGGTATGGAGGCTGCAGAGGGTATGGAGGCTGCAGAGGGTATGGAGGCTGCAGAGGGTATGGAGGCTGCAGAGGGTATGGAGGCTGCAGAGGGGTACGAGTATGAAGCTAGTCCCACCGATAGTGTCGGGTGAGGATTCTATGTGCTGCCGACTCCCTGTACTACGCCAGCGGTAAGGGTCACCGACATGATCCGCTTCTACCGCGGACCCCTTTTGGCTCGAGTAAAGTCTAGCTGCGTTAACCGACGGAGTATCAGTAGTTACGCCAATGAAACTGTAACAAAATACTACTATACGCAGCCAATAAATGTGAAGTGGTATTTTTGCTATTAACAAAGGCGGCTGGGGCAGTGTATGAATAAACGCCTAGCAATGTTCGCCCAGTCGTTTTCGCCCAGTCGTTTTCGCCCAGTCGTTTTCGCCCAGTCGTGTTCGCCCAGCCGTGTTCGTCTAGCCGTGTTCGCCCAGCCGTGTTCGCCCAGCCGTGTTCGCCCAGCCGTGTTCGCCCAGCCGTGTTCGCCCAGCCGACTTTCCCCCAGCCGACTTTCCCCCAGTCGTCTTCGTCTAGCCGCCGTGTTCGCCCAGCCGTTTTCGCCCAGCCGTTTTCGCCCAGCCGCCCTTGCGTTTGTTTTGCAACAGTAGTGTTCTCCTGCCGACTTAGTCAAAAGTCGGCGGCCAGAGCCAAGCAGCATCATGACCGCAGGCATGCCTTGGCTGAGATCTTAGCTCATTGGTGCTCTACAGCCGTAGAGGATTGTCTCCCGAACATGCATGTGGGACATGTACCGCACAAAATACAGAGCGCCAATTGTAGCGGGGATTGTGCCAGTGGTCACTATCAGGCGGCCACCGACTGTGTCGGTGGTCGGGGCCAATCATAACTTAGCATGCTGTCTCCGCAGGCTGGTGTTGAACTGGCGACGCAGGTACCCAGTTGCTAAGTTGTTCTGGCGTTCGCCGGCTGTACAGGAAGACGCGGCAGGAGAGCGCTGTAGGAGCAGGACAAAATCATTTTATGTAAATCTTGGTCAGCTATTCCGCTGGCAATTTACGGTTGAATTATGTGCCTTGTGTGCCAATTAGGTGGGTTGGGGCGACCGTTCGCAGACTTTTGCACCCTACCTGTACCACAGCAACCCAATACCACTGCACCCCAAAACTACACCTACCCTCTGAAAACTGCTATATGTAGAACGCCTTGTACCGTAGAATTAGGAATGGGTGTCGCAAGCGTTCTTAGTTAGTTAATTTCAGTATTTTCCTTCTGCCTCGTTTTAAACAGACAAAACATTATTCAGGGCACTCAACACAGTAGTTTGCGAATTTCGCCGGAAACAATCCATTCCACTAGCCGCCTGCCGTTCATAAGTGTGGTATGGAAGGACGCGTCACATTGGTTCGCGTCAAAGCCTTAGGACAAACAAAACAAATATATTAGTGGGATTTTGTGAGTCTAAAACAAGTTGGTGTGCTGCTTTCTAACCACAGGATAATATACACCGGCCAGAAGCTTTTGCAAACAACACTCCCGGAAGGCATACGAACTGCGTAGTGCCAAACATGATCTCGGACGGCAATTTGGCATCTCGGCTACATATAGTGCAGACTGCTGCAGTTCCGGCAACAGCGCCCCCAAAGCCAGCAGCCGGATCGCACAGACAACGGACACTTGGACTCATTGCAAAATATGTGTGCCACTGCTCCCGCGCAATCGGCCGACGCAGCTTTCAATTTGCTGCGTCGCACAGCTCTCACGGCGCTGGACGTGGCTATTCAGACTTGGAGATCTCTCGACCTATCGAATGCTGGGGCAACGGGCTTATCTTTGCTCCTCCTCCTTCTATTATCTTCGTCCCTTACAAGTGTCAACAGCACATTAATTGAGCCATAAATACGCGGCCCCGACGTGCACAATTCCAAGGTGGCGGCCATGAGCTATATTCAGAACTACAGCAAGAGGCGTGGCCCAAAATGTTTTGGGAGAACGGACATGGGAATGGCGTCAGCATCTGAACTCGAGTTGCATCGCCGGCGTCTGCATTCGCTCATTCTCTGCGGATATGCCTACATACTTCTATTCCATACGCAAGGTAACGAGCTGCGTATGAAGCTCTGAAATTCATCCCAATGCACTGCAGTTTACAGAGAATATGGCCTCGTACTGTTACTACCGTGTCAGTGCGCGGTTGGTGCTTTTTGTTAACGCGATACTTGCCTCGTCTAACGTCAGGCAGGCGAGCTGGGCATATGGCAGTATATATTGCTGATCTGACGATAAAGAAAGGCACTACATGATTGGCCAGTGAATTTGCACGATTCGTGATATAAGAATCATTATACGACGTTTTGGCTGTCGCACTGGACAGAGGACATCAATATGCCTTGGGCCAGGTGTTAGTTTTCCAAATACTTCCAAAGTACGTCACAGTATATCAATTTTTGAAAACGTCAGTAGATTCAAGAGAGTAAATCAAGACGCAAAGCCTGATCTGAAGCTTCTTAGCCACATGCGACATCACCATCTCACTACAAACCCTTGCGTTGCAACCCTCCGCGCTTGGTCAGCAGCTCCACGCTGTCCACGGTTTGTAATTCCAGCTGCTTGGGCACGGATGTTTCCGTGTCGCTAAAGTCGGGCAGCATAAGTCGCGCCTGCTCGATAACGGCAATTTCGTCCGCTATGTTACTGCGATGGGTGGCGGCATCACTTACTTCTGCCTTGTGGGGGCCGAGAGCTCTAATGTTAGACTGGCGCCAACGGGATCGCGGCTTTAGTTGCCGCTGGGCTTTTTGCAAAAAGATGCATCCTTGCGCTTCTTCGTTGTTTTTATTGCCACGGTCAACGGGACAAGGGCAACCAAGAGGAAACGTGTTGCCTGCGGAATGGTGGTCGGGAAAATCATGCTCTTTAACCTCAGCGTCGGTATCATCGTAGTCAAAGTAGCTCGTGCTGTATGGTCGGTGTTCGCGATCAGCATTCACATTGTGATGGCAGCAGGCGGCATGGCTAGGGTGTTTGGCCGGTGACGAGATAAACCGACGCTCATGCAGGCGGAGCGGGGGAGAGACGGGATGTATCTGGCTGCTTCTACCTTCTGGGCGGTTGTAGGTAGGGCGAGTGGTAGTGGGGTATGATACCGGAGATATCGATATATCTAACGTAAACGGACTCCCAAAAGCGAGAGAGCAGCCGACGAAAGTAAATTTGTAGTTTTCAAGGACGCGCGGCTTATTTGACGTCTTACGTCCCTGATTGAAACTATTGAAGACGTGCATGGCTGCAATGAGATGGGGCGGGACTGTATACAAAGGTAACTTAATTCGCCCAAGCCCCAGGTTCGCAATTACTGCCTTCGTTTTCCGTTTACCAAGAGAGTACTTTATATATACGAAAATGGTTTGGCAGACATCCATACATCTCTGGAATTGTGTGAAGGGAGAGCGGCATATGCCGCTCGGCTAGGGAGATGAGAGACATGACACTGAATTCGGATGAATGCGTGCGCTAGGACAGGTGGCGTCTTGAGCCTGGAATTCCCAGACTCGCTTACGTATGCACCTCCCTCCACGCAGCTCAAAGCGTCATGGATCATGTGCTGACCGCCCTGAAAGGGTATATCTCACAGTGCGTAGCTACTGGCCCGTCGGCAACTTCTAGAGGAGTATCAAACCAACTTCCAGCTGGGCAGGGATCTGCACGGCGAAGCGCAGACTCCGGGCGGAAGCCGGGTCATTAGACGGACCCTCGTAGCACCGTCAAAAGCAATTTCAAGCTCTTGGGTGCGAATGTGGACGGTCAGCCGAGAGACAGCGCCCCTTGCGCTCGACAGATGTGGACGACGCCGACGACATCCAGAGGGCCTTTTAGGATGCTACGATCAATACGACTTGGAGTATTCGCAACCCTCCGGAATGGCTAGCCAGGCAAGGTAGGTGCGCCTCTCTCGCTGCTTGATCAATAGACTAACACACGCCATATAGCGCCGCCACCTCGGTCTCGCTGCCCAACGAAACTTACCCAGACGCGCGAGCGTCTTATGTGGACGATAGCTTTCTCACCGGAGGAAGCACGGATAAGTCTGCCCCTGAATACGGCGAAGTTGGTAGTCGTTTGCGCGCCGATACTCAGATGCACGTGGAGAACGAGAGCTTCGATGCTAGGAACTCGCAGTTGCCCGCAAGCGACGTGTCCTGGGCCCGTCAAGGTGTGAACATGCCAATGCTCTCCATGGAAGACTATGTCCCCCACAGAATGGGAGCTAGCGGCCACCGGAAGGGCCATCAACATCAGCTACCACAGCACCAGCAATGCAGTAATCCCGTCGCTCCTCGCAACGCGCAAAGTTTTGGAGGTTATTCCACGATGGGTAGCTCCTTGCACCACATCGTGCCGTCCAACGCTTACGGGGTCCCGGGTGGCCACACAGCCACTCCACGCCAGACACCAGAAAATTCGGGCCCTTGGCTGCACACCTTAACCAACAGCAAGGGAAGCGTCGCCGTCACGTGCAAGGACATTAAGACCGAGACCCCAGCATCTTCTTCACCTAGATTGCCCAAAAAGAACCATGTGCACCAGAGTGCCACAATGCCCGAGCGGGTCAAGACTGGCGACAGCACCGCCCACAACGATATCGAGAAAAAATATCGCACCAACCTCAAAAGATGCTTTGCTGAGCTCCAAGCTGCTATACCAGCCCTAAACAAACAGGGAGATTGCCAGTCTGACGACACTACTAACCAAGCCACTCTTAAAGTCAGCAAGGTCTGCATTTATCTGCTTTCGATACGTAAGCGGTCCTCGTAAATGCTAACATTCAGTCTGGGTAGGCAACCATACTGAGCAAGGCAACGGAATACATCAAACAGCTGGAGCAGGCCACCTTGACCATGGCCAATGAGCGCCAACAGCTGACCGAAATGCTGCATGTTCTCGAGCAGCAGCGGGAAGGGCAACTTCTTCACTCTCCTGTCGAAGAAGTATCATCTGAAGGGATCGCAGTCTTCCAACTATAGCCCTACTTTATTATGACAGTGGAGACAGCGTGACAGCTCGGCACGTTTCTGAGTGAAGGGACTTGGATGACTTTACGTTGCATCACATACCGCACAAAACACTTGTGCAATCGTCGCGAGCTTGGGCTTTTTCGTGCGCAGAGCTGCTGTGCCGTATTACATATTGCGAAGCAACGTCTAACATGCATACGCGTGCTGTGGTCGCCGCTTAGACTATGATGAACCCTGCCGTAGCCAGGTCCATCATCCAGGCAAAGAACCAGAAGAGGGAGGTTGGTACAGTACGTCTACGGATAATAAAACGGCGACCAGCACAAACTTTAATATCTGCCTTCCAGAAATTCGGGTGCTTAGGGCATGATGATGTGCCCTCGTGGAACAACGATGAAGGGCCGGCGACTTAACAGAGTGATCCACGTCGCTTGAAGTGCGCTAATTGGGTGACAGCAGCCCATTGGACAACCGACATTGGCTTTGTTGACATGGTAACATGGCTGATCCGCAAGGTGACCGACGCCCAACAATACTATCCCGTGCCCTAAAATGTCACAGAGCATCGGGAGTCTTTTCCAGCCGCTTTGCGACGAAACTTAGCACTTCGACCTCTTTCTTTTCGACCTGTCCTATGGTTTCCTGATCCACTTCGTAGCGCAGGGGCCATGCAAATCTTCCATGGAGGCAACAGACTGCGTCCAGCTAAGCCAGGAAGAGGACTAGCGTGATCGAGGACATTCCTCTCCCTTTTGACTTGGTCAATTCTGCCACCACTAACTTTCGCTCGAATTGACTTTAAAGTTGATATTGTAAGGTGAAAAAGGTCGTTGACGATGGCAACATTCGCGCTATGGCGCTAGTGCGCGGCATGGACGGGAGACTCGAGAGGGTGTAATTTGGGTTGTAGTGGCTGCAGCTTAAACGTGATATAGAGTAGAAACTTCAAGGCATTCTTCGTCGTCCACTTCACAGCAGACAACTTTGTATGGCGCTTACGTTGTATAAAGTAATGCGATTTGTGCAATAAACCAAATGATATTGATCGATATGCAAAAGGAATATTTAAATGTTCACTCTAATTAAAATGTTTTACTACGGTGGGGTTGGAAGGTTATCACAGCCAAGAGCCGGGAATCCACCTAGGCGTGTGTTGACGCAATCTGCCGTTACAGGAGGGATCAGTCATGCATAGTGCCCCCACGGAAAATTAGACACTTTGCACAATGCGGCTGGCCCGTGTTCAAGGACATCAAAGGGCAAATAACCACTGAACTCGGTCCTTCTGGGCTTCAACGACAGCAAGGCTGCCGAACCTTGGCGCAACCTTTCACCTACATGACGTTGTACATCACACGTTTCACAGGCAAAACGCTGAAGTCATGAGCATCTACCACGTCGAGGACGCATCCTGCAGCTCCAGTGATAGCCTCGACATGCACCTTCGCTGGAACGATACCCGCATTGTCATTCGATTCGACCTGTCTTCCCTAGCCACGTCGGTTCCGCCCATCGGGCTCACCCGTATCGAGAGATTCAATTCGGCCTATAATGCCGACAATTATGACGAAGCGGAAGCTCTCTTAGGCGAGGTGCTAAGTGTTATTGTTGAGAGAGGAAGTCCTGTCTTTGATCACCTCGCTCCAGCACCAAGACCAGGCGCGGCCACGTCGCATAACCTTCATTCTCTTCTATTCCGAGAAGAGTCCACCTTCAATGTCGGAGACTTATGTGGCAATGCCATACAGCTATGTGACGTCACGTACGCTCAGGAGAATAAGGTCCAGGATGGGCCCTATAGTCTATTTCAGCTGAGCGTAGACAAACGTTGTGATCTTCCAAGATACTCCACCACAGATATTCTTGTGATCGAGAACCTTTCTAGCGACTCCCATGTTGCGCTTGTGGTAGTTGACGGGCAGAGCATGTGCTCTAAGACTGGAGACATAAACGGTGAAAATGCCGCTCAAAGGGAGCTCGACTGCCTCTGGAAAATAACAACTTCAGACTATGCAACCACTTTACGCGTACCTAAGCTCCTGGGACTAATCGAGACACCGGATGGCGAAAGAGTTGTTGGATTTCTTGAGGAGTATATCCCAGTTTCGGATTCATGGGAATTATCGACACTCGGACACATCGATGTGGTCTTAGGGATCGAGGAAGCTCGCCGCAAGAAGTGGGCATCACAAGTGCAAGAGACAGTTCGTTTACTGCATCAGATAGGAGTCGTATGGGGTGATGGCAAGCCATCAAACGTACTCATCCACAGCGACTCTGACGACGCGTGGGTCATAGACTTTGGCGGAGGGTGGACCGGAAGTTGGCTAGACCGCGAAGTGGGCGGCACGGTCGAAGGGGATGAATTAGCTGTGAAAACGATCTCCGAGTTCTTGGAAGTTTGAAGCTCTGGAAGCTTAGCCTCGATAGAAATGGCTCTGAAGAGAGGTTGCGCAAGAAACTACTGTTGAATAGATACAGAGCGCCAATGGTAGCGGGGACTGTGCCAGTGGTCATCATCAGGCGCCCACCGACTGTGTCTGTGGCCGGAGCCAATCATAACTTAGCATGCCGTCTCCCCAGGCTGCCGTTGAACAGGCGACTTAGGTACCCAGTTGCGGAGTTAGTCTGGCGTTCGCCGGCCGTATCAGGAAGACGCGGCAGGACAGCGCTGCACGAGCAGGAAAACAACTGTTTTATGAATAGAATTTAGAAATAATAAAATTGTTATATTAATAATAAGAACCAGCACTCTACATATTATCTCAGAGCATTATCTAGCATAAAGACAAAAACGATAAATTCACCAACCCTAAATCACGAGTACCTTGACAGAGCGTGAACATACAAACTATCTGGCGCCAGGCTATGAGATAGAAAATGCCTTTCTCGCGCAATGCTTAGAGAAATGTCCTATAGAGAGCTATCCTGTAGGTCAACTTTACAACTGCCGGCATGGCCGGAGCGAGACTCCGTGAACAAAGGCCACATGGTTCCGGAAATGATCGAGATGTGCCAGCTTTACACCCTCATCCTTGCATTTTGGATGATGGCAAAATATAAGCCCATCCTCCTCCGCTCTTTCCATTGTATTCAGGTGCTCACGGTCAAAGTGATCGTTCATCACTGCAGGTCGGCAGTAAGAAAAGGTTCTTTCCTCAACAGACATGGCTTCATCGCCGATACAGCGCGGACATTGTGTCTTCCTCATTAGCAAAGGAAATCTGTCTGGCTCAGGAGATTCTTCCTTTATGAAGATATCGACTTCTTCTTGTACCTCACGAATTCGCTTTCTTTTAACTGTTTCTCGCTTATCACACAGGGAAACCATCAACTCGGCAGCCTCGACACGGAGTCGGCAAAGATCCTCATAGCCTAGATCACCAGGTTGATGGCAGAGAAGATCAGCAAGACGAGCTCGTTCCGGTATATGAAGATTTATCGCCGGGTCTGTACGCAAATCTTCGTATTCTTCGTCGGCCCCTTCTGCAAGTTGTTGCTCTATCTCCCATGTAGGACGATTGTGAAAATAATATTCTCGATATTGCCGTCGTAGAGCTTTGTCCCGGTTCGCTCGCTTTGTCCGAATCAACTTCGATATTTCGCGTATCTCTTCCTCATGTTCAGTTCCCCGAATGCGATACCGCCCGTTCCGAAGCTGGCTCCTCCGCTGTTCCAGCTCCATGATCTCAGGATCAGGAGGTAGGGTTTGTCGTATCTCGTCCGGAACCATATCTTGACTCGCGAGTGGGTCACGCGTCATGCTCATGTGGGTGAACAGCTTAATGAGGCAGTCTTCGGTCGGCTCGTCGGCTACCACCTTCTCCAAATGAAACTCCACCTTCTCATTGATGTAAGCGCTGTTGAAGGTGGCCCATTTTGGGTCGTGTCGCATCATCTGGTCGCGCACGGCATCCGACGCTTTGCCTGTTTTACTTGTTAGAGTACTAGTTGCATCCACGACGGAACGTGTGCATACCATTTGCGGCATTTGCAGCCCCTCTCCGGAAGGCTTTGGGGCTAAAAGAGTGCTCGAAGCCGGCGTCCAGTGTTTGCCGTTCCATATCATCGCTTAGCTTGTTGTAAGAGAGCGGCCTCTCACAAGACAGCGTTGAACCGTCAAATCCGCGGAATATTGGCCTCTTCAGCCACTTCTCTTTCCACCGAAGCGCGGTGCTCTGACTTTTTCCCCGGTTTCGCACATCGAAGACGCTTGCGGCGTTTGTAAACCCTGCATCAAATGCTTGGTCATGTACTGCGAGGCTAATGATGATCGTTATTATGCAGAAGAGGAGCCGTCTTGTCCCAGTGAAAAAGAATATAGTGCTGCTGTATGTTAGCCTTGGCCTACCAGGGAGGTGAATTTTGACATCACAGACGGTTTGGGCTTTCTGTCCATTCCTTTGTGGTGGGTGAACTTAATGGCCATGGCCGGAACATCCTTGCCTGTATCGGGATGGCGAACAATGTAGAGAGAAATGTCCTCATAACAAAGTGCCTTTGGGCGCCCACGGTGTGCTGCCTCTTGATTGAGCAAGTCTTCGAGCAGCTGTGAGTCCTCGTCCGATGGCGCTTTATCATCATCAGAAGCCTCGCAATCGGCATTCTTCGCCCCATAGAGCTCTTTCCAACATCCATCTTTGGGCTTTCTCTTTTCATTATCCACAATTTCTGCCGGTCGCGCGCCGGTGAAAGCCAACAGGAGATAGCACCCCATCAGCTGGATTCTATGTCGTTCGGTAGGAAAAATGCTTTCGTCGTATGCAACATTGAATGTCTGAAGAACAAGCAGGTCATCGGTACCAAGCACTGGCTTTCCGCCAACGTTAGGTGGACGTAGATTCCACCTGGTAACAAGAACAGTGTCGTGCCACTGCATGGCCATTAGCACACCATCACTCCATCAGGTAAGAGAAACTTACATTTTGTATCTCCCTATTATCATTGCGATCGATAAAACAGCCAGTAACACTACTGTAGAGCTGTTTGAGTTGCCGCCAGTATTCCCACGAGGAGCCGTCGGACCTAATCTTCCATGTTTCGCACATGTAATCGAGGAAGTCCATTGCCGTTGGTCGATCTAGCTTTTGGATCACGTCTTTCCACATTCCGAGTTCGTTGGCTTGGCAGTAACTAGTAGCGTGTCAGTGTTGAGTGCATCGATAGGCCAGGTAAATCGTACGCTTTCCATTTCCTCAGTATTCCAGCGATATTGATCTTCGTAGCGTCACAATAATCTGGCTTGAGGAACTTCACATCCTTCAACTGCCGGCGGAGAGCGGCTCGTTGTTTGACAGTGAGTGTTTCTGGCTTCTTGACTTTTCGCTTGTCGTTTTCTCGTTCAGTGAATCGTGTGACAAAGTCAGCGTAGTGCGCTGTGTGTTTGCCGGCCTTTGGTGGGCGAGTGACACGTGGTGCCATTCTGACAAGAGTAGCGAGGTGATAAGGACAGACGGAAAGCCTGTCCCAGAGTCTTGAAGGAGGCCGTCATTTTTAAGTGCACGAGAGCGCGCCAATACCACCAAAAATAGGTACAGTTAACAGGAACAGGGAGACAAAGGCCTAGATCTCAGAGAGCAGCAAACTGAAACGACGCGGCCAGGTCAGGTGCCTGCTGGTGGGTGGGGGCAGCTTTCGGGCCCCTGCAGGTACGTCAGCCCAGGTACTGTGTACCTGCCGTGCCACCTGGCTCCTCACTGTCGAACCCGCCAAAGGCGGCGGCAGACCCCGCCGGATCTGGTGGCTTCAACAGTGCTTTCCTGACTTAATCTGTAAAACAGTCTTCATTCCGCTCTTACGTTATTATGCTAACTATTTTACAAAAAGCTGGGCAGATCTCCCTCTACCCAGCCTTCCGTTGTCTTTCTACAGCGGGTATTCTCGCGCTTGGCCTCGCCGAGCAATAGATGCTCTCTCGGTTTGCTGGCTGTCTCGTCATCTCTGATTCGTTTATCTGCTTTGCGTAGAGCCTTACCAACAACCTTGTCAATTTCATAGGCGTACATCCACGACTCCGAAGCGCACGATACCCTTTTTAAACGCTCTGCAATCTCCTCGTCGAGCGAAAGGCCCTCCGCTCGCAGTTCAGCTTTGATTGTGGCGAATCTATCTATAACTTCGTGAAGATGGTAGTAGTGCTGAGACCTGACGGAATCAAACAACTCAAGCGCGTCAGCCAGACGACTCTTCCTCAGCCAAGCCCAGTCAAGTGCCTTAGCTAAAGCATACACATCCTCTAATGCAAACCCGGCACCACACCCAAAGTGCCCCAGCAGAGCATGGGAAGCATCGCCGATAAATGCAATGTTGCCAAAGGAGACAACGCGCTTGAGGTGAGGCCCGGAAAATAAAGCAAATTCCTGTGTATTCCCTTTGGCAGCAAGGCGCAAGACCTGTTGGATAGGTTGGCAAAAATCGTCATACTCATGCAGAAGAGTATGGAGGTCGAATGGCCGGCCCCAGCTGGCTGGCTCCGGGCCTGCCGTGGGCCTGCGGATGCGGGCCGTGACTTCAAAATCATTGCCTCCAAGTGCACATGTATGCACATATAAGCCACTCCTATGCTTCCAGAAAGTTGAAACCCACGGAATGCCCTCGATCTTCGATATCTCGGCCTTACTGACGATGGTACGGTACACAGATTGTCCGTTGTAGCGAAGGCTATGGTTCGGAAAGCTAAACTTGCGAACAAACTAAAACCAAGATTAGCCTCATGCTTCACATCTGTAGAGCCTGACTGACATACCGATCTAATGCCATCTGCTGCGACCAATAAGTCGACATCATCCACAGCACCATCCCCGAACGAGATCCGGACCCTGTTGTTTGACAGTTGTTCTACGCCGACGAGTTTCTTCGATAGATGTACGCGAGACTGGTTAACATTCTTCAGCAGTGCACTTTGGAGCTTGGAACGACTAATGCGGCAACTCTGACGGCCCAGTGGTACATCTTTCGGACACCATTTCTCGATCAACAACTCCCCAGTCCTTCCATTGCTACGAAGATTTCGTGATTAACGGCCCGACAACAGACACTAGGGTGATAGATTGCCTACCGTCTCTGCTCGATTTGCCCCTCGGCACACCGGTAGTAATCATTGGCGTTGATGTTGTTTGCTGCTCCGTTGTCCTCGAGCAGCCTCCATGTTTGTGGCTGTAACGTGAGTCCACCGCCAATCTCGTTGAATGCCGACCTCTTTTCATACAAGTCCCATTCAATGAAAGGCAACTTTGCTAGCTCAATCGCGGCGCCAAGACCACCAGGACCACCACCTATAATAGCGACCTTGAGTCGCTTCTCACTCTTAGGCGATGGCATTTTGACTGAAGCCTTGATGTGGCGCCGAGAACCGAGTGAAAATTTCCAACTTTCGCCTAATGGTGTGCCCGACGTTTTTCCCTTTTGATTCACGTGACATGCACTAGTACACTAGTTAGTTTGTATTGAGGATACCCCGCGGCAACCCCTTAGTCATCCAGGCCACCTATTAGGCTAGCACCCACGAACCTAAATGCATAATAATGTAAGAGTTGGGCACTATTTTCCTATTAAATCTTTTATAATAAATAGCTATGTTTTTTTATATTATATAAAGTATTTTATATTTATTAAAACTGTATATCTTCTTTATAAAAATAATAAATTATTTAAAAAGATATATAATTTAGATATTAAAAGATCTTATTATAATAAATCATTATATACTTTTTTTATTTTACTTACTAATATAGTTAAATTAAGATCTTTTATCTTTTTTATTTTTAATATTATCTATATTTATAGTAGATATTAAAATTTTTATATAGTATTTATCTTTGTTTCTGTATAGAAATAGGGTTGACTAGAGGATAGGCACTAGCAGCAAAAAGCGCGACAAGTGGCGTAAAAATGTGACCCTACTAACGAACCACTAACAGCTCGAGTGAAGAAAATTTTTAGAGGGGAGAGTTGTGAGTCCGTTTATTTTCGCCCGAGCCCTTGTAATTACAGGGTAAGGCGGAGAATACATTATCGGTTCCAAGTGACATCGCATTCCAAGTTTGGCGTCGCTGATCCCTATCATGCAGCACCCGACAGGTTGTCCGGAGTTCGGAACCTCGCCAATACATCCGCCAAAGCACTTTGACTACTCAAAGGTCTGGACTTGACGATGGCCACACATCGCAGAAAGGCAATGTCGACTGCTCCTGCATCTAGCGCTCAGTCTGGTTGGGGCTCAAAGCCGGGACCAAAGCTTCCTTGGCTGAAAAGAGCCACCGACAAGCTCGCATCCGCAGTCAAACTCGCCTTTGGCGCTCTTCTGTTCACCCAGGCGATAAACTGCTGCAGTGGCTTTGTCGATTTCGGCATTGGCATGGCACAGCCATTCAAGAACGTGCTGAATCCTTTCGGAACGTTTACTATAATCGCCTTCGACATCTCGGCGATTTCCAGGTACTGCAACGAGGGAATCGACTTGCTCATGCCTTCGATATACTTGGACTGGACTGCACGTCTGTTGAGGGACATGCTGCGTGTAGGTGCCTGAGCGGCATGTGGCCGCTTTTGAGCGCCTCGTATCTGGGGTCATGATGAGGCTGGGGAATGAAAGCAGGATGCAATATACTTTTTGAGCGATATTTATGGCGCAGCCTAGAGTTTGCTTTCAATAATCAATCGATTGGCATTTCAACTACATACTATGCTGGCCACAGGGAAATAGCAGCCCGCAAGTTTTGACTTGTCGACATCATGATCTTCGGAGGCTGTCATGCAATAGACTTACAACCGGTGTGCGGGTTGTAGATGCAGCTCCTGCCCTGGATTTTACTCTCAGAATTTCCTTCCCCTTAGATGGAGCATTACTCAAATAATGGCTTCCTTGGTGTGAGCACGCCTGGCAAAGGCGTTACGCCTAAGTGCCCAACCAGCCGGCGCCGCAGACGCACTATATACTAGGTAGTTTAACTATTCTGCTCGGATTTTTTCTTTCTTGATAGACCTTTATGCAACGTAAAGAGTGGCGATACAATACTACGGCTACTCATGCGAATAGCTTCGCATAACGATGGCTTAGAACCGCTGCTCGGTTGTGTAGACATGAACGGGTGGGTAGTGTGGAGTCAGCTCCGCAAAGATGCTTTAGCTGTTCCTTACTCCCGTATCCTTGCGCCACCCGTACGCCCTGACCTTACCGAGGTCCGCGGCATGAATAACACTCGGCCTGACGCGCAATATTTCTCACGACCAAAGACCTGCGGTAACATCAGGGTGAGGTCTTGCTTCCATCCCAGTAATGGACTGAAGGAAGAGATACAACTGTACAGCAGGGGGAGAGGGGCGGAGGTGGCTCATTTGCGTGGGGTCGCGACGCCACATAAACGGAACCAGCAGCCGTTCCCCCGCTGCAAAAGTTCAAGTATGTTAGTGGGGTCGATATTGGGCTGGGCCGTAAGCGGTGTGGGGAATTCTGGAACCGAAGTCCGAGCAAACCAAGGAATAATTTGGGCAAAGATGTTTTCCGCCGAAGCGCCGCCGAGGTTATCATACATTTAGTTTCCGCGCGGTCTCCGGCCATCAGTGACTCAAGATCCGGAAATGGGGCTTCCGATGGTCCAATGCAACCACGTAGGCAACGCTAAGTGTCTATTTGCTGCCTCTATGCTGAGGCCGCTGGTCTGACTCCGTTCATTCGTAAGCGCAATGAGCGAGCAGCAAGAGCACCAACTCTAACCTTCCCGAGTGCCCAGTCTGAATTCTTCCGCCAACCCTAGGTATGGATTTAGTTTCGACGGTGTTCTCCGACCCACATCAATCACCGTTGGCTGGAGGCAGCCAACACGGTTGGTTCGAAGCAGAGCACGCGACAACTCCGAGCACAGATTATACGTAGTTCGGTCCCGGCTCTGAATCATCGACGCTGGTAGGTTTGGACGATTTAAGCAGTCTTGTCCGTTTTATTGATCTTATATTGCTTGCTTGCACTCTCCAACGGCAATTAACCATTGTATGTTTTCAATACCCATGACCGTCCTCGTATGCTCGAGGCAGCGGAGCATACTATAGTGCTGAGAAGCCGCCTGCAGCCTGGGGCCAAAGTTGTCCACTTATCTACTAACACCGCAGAGGTACAGTATCGGGCACGATTACTACTGGCTAGTACCTACTAGGCAGGCAGAGTTTCACTCGAAGTTGTATACCCACATGTTTGCATTACGGTGCTGGTACAATTCTCCGTTCCTTCCCTGCGTAATGAGGCCATCAAAGACCTCCTGTGCAATAGACAGCAGAATCAAAACCGGCTTTCCCGCCGACTCTGATTGCTCGACTGCACCTCCCCTCTCTGTGTGTTTATTCCCAGGGAAGCAGAATTTCTTTGATGCAAACTATTGAAGCCGGTTCCCCGCCACTACGGGTCACGAATATTGGGTCCTTCAAAAGAATAATCCCGTGTTAGTGATAATCAACATTATAAAAGTGACTGGACAGCTGCAAGTGGATATAGCTAGCGTAAGCTCCACGAAATCAACGCCACAGGTGTATTCCGGATACCGTTGAAACCCGACCGCTTCATGTAAATGACACAACCCACTGTGGATTTCCGGACGGCGAAGAGCAACGTAACATGTGAAACTTATGGTAAAAACAGACTAGGTAAAGGTAAGGGACGTATTAGAGTCGGGAGCTACGCTATCTCCAGGTATGGGAACAAAACACTATAAACGGTGCAGGCAACCCAATGGAATACATGTTGTAATTTGAGCTAATATCTCAACAATAAGGAAACAAGTTCTTTAAACATCATGTTGTTATACACGAATCTTCTTCTCCTAGCGGCTAGCACGCTGGGGGCTTCGTCAGCCATCCCTGAGAGTCATGATCTCATGGCAGCTTCACCTTACATGTTTGGTGAATATCGCGGCATTGAATGAGAGACAATCGAAACTCCTGAATTTTGGGACGACGATTTCGGAGCTGACGACACTAAAGAGATGTCGCTGTATAGTGAAAACGCTATAGCAGCCCAGGAACCGTCTTCCCTCACAGTGCAGAAGATTACCGACTATTACGTTTTCACAATCAAACTTGCAATGTTTAATGCCGGTATTGCAAAGACGATGGGTGTCTACTGCGACTGCAACTACAACGCTACTTGGACTGGAACCGTATTCACGTGGTACAGTCTCGTTGGTTGGAATATTGTGTTCCCGGTGAGATTTCTCAATGAAGGATACGGCATGCTTCCTATCCCTACATATGCCACCGATACCTTAAGCTGGATAAACCAAATGAATGGCGGAACAGAATCTGAGCAAAAGAAGCAGACGACAAAGATGGCACCTGGTCAGATGTTACTAAGGAAGTTCGTTTGGGTGGAAAGTATCGCGGAAGGTTCGAATGCGAGACCTTGTGCAAGAGCAAGAACGGTTTTAAGCAGGAGCTCAATGACCTCGAGCTTCGATTAGGTATTGATGATGCTCTTTTAAACATGCTTGAACGTGGCTATATGAGCATGGAAATCAATGTTCAGCAACGCAAATCTGCTGAGTCGCTGCTTAACTGCAAAGTCACGATCGTGCCGGACCATGCTTACCACTGCCCAGAGCTAAATGATGCTAGCAAATGCCACCTTTAATCAAGGCTGTCTATTACGGGTATGGTAGTAATAGTTTTCAAACATCATTTTCCTTGCCCTGAAGCCAAAGCTACCAAGTTCATTTTAATTTCCATTGGAATACAGGGAAACATGCATCTGTCGAGAAAACCTACCAAAGATCCGGATTTCGCAAAGTCCACTCACTGCCAACAGGAAGGACAGTTAACAGCCCTATCACTTATATAGCAACACACTATAATAAAGTTTATTAAAATCTAAAGTAGCCTTATAAAATAATATAAGATAAAGTATATTATAAAAATAATATAATTATTATATATTAACTTTAAAGTTTTATAATTAAATATTAATAATAATATTAATATTGTAACACGTAAGCCAGGAGGCTAGGTAGGGAGATAATCAGAGGTATATTAGGTCACGATCTAATATATAGACTTAAACTTGCTCCTCCTCTTGGAGCTGGGACCGACTCGGTCTTGATATGCTCGCGGTCATGTGACTGCGGCAGGCACTCGATACGGTACCGAACTTCCCCCGACTCTACCCAGTGCCTCAAGGCACATTGGGAATTGGCACGGGATTTGCACTACGAGTCGGTACCGTTTTATAGTCCTCTTACAATTTTAATTATATAATTTTTAAATAATTTATTATTTTTATAAATAAAATATAAAATTTTATATAATATAATTAATTATAAATATCTTATAAATTTAGATAGAACTCCTTGGTAATAGTATCTAGGGTTAAATTTTTTAACCTGCTGTAGGTTCCTGCGGACCCTCTTGTGTTTGGGGGCGTGGCATGAGTAACTATACTCCGTACTAGGCAGCGATTTGCACGATGCAGATTGTCGGGAGCCCAGCACGCCGCCTTTGGTGGATATTGACGGGAGATCCCGTTCGCCCAGTGGGATTTAGGCGCCTTGCAACGGGGCGAGGGGTTACCCCCCGCCAGCAGGCAGGCTGTCTTAAACCCTGTAGATACTACGTTGCGGCAATTCAGGCGCATGCAAGGCTCTACGCTTGTTCCTACGTCGTATATATTCCGAGGGGCTTCTGTACAGCCCGCCCTGTACTTAGCTAGCAAGAGGGCCTTTTTCTTACTGTCTGAAAAGCTTATGAGCCAGGAGTGCCTCAGCTAAACTGTTGCAAAACTCCCTTAGAGGCGGAGATTGTCGGGTGGCCTTCGGCCATTACTCGCTAGCAATGTAGTGGCGTTTAGCAAGGACACTGGGTTGGCTTGCACACTTGCATGGCGCTAGGCCTTACAGTTTACCCGGCTGACAGGCTGAAAGGAAGGGTCGGCCGTCAGACAACCGGAACGCGGGCCCTCACAGAGCATGGTGATTATATTGTAACATAATCTTCTCGTATCTTCGGGCTCGGCATGGAGCGGCTGACCCGTATTGCTTCGCCTGACCTGTCTTGTCTCGTCTGATCTATTTCGGGTGCAGGTTACGGCGAATTTACCCCACCAAGGCGCATCAAGCCTACTAGGGAAGGCCCAAATAGGGCCGGCATTTGGAAAGCTCCACCACCTAAGGCAGCGAAGTCAGTGGGTTGTGCTGACATATCAATGCCCGAGCCATCATCTGGTCCCCTCTTACGGAACGGCCGTGAGGAAAAGGCCTACTGCCGTAGAACGAGATTCAGAGAGATCACACGGCTACATTATGATGAACCTTTTTGTTCGTGGGCACTTGAAGGTCCAAGTAATTCTATCGGTATTGTGCTGGCTAATTGGCAAGCTTTCTTTGTGTCTCCTAAACGGGCTGCGGCTACCGAAGGAAGTGGCTTGGAATGGCACGATAGGACCATTGCAGTAAAGCATCAACGGCATCACAGAGTAGGCACCAATTCGTAGCATTAGCAAATTATATTGAGCAAGTAATGACGAAGAAGAAGGGAAAAGGAGCCGCAGGAGGCTTGGGTTGTGGTGGGGTGATGCAAGCGAGCTCGTCCAGCTGCTTCCCTCTTCTGCCACAGGCTTACGAATCGTTCTTACATATCAAAGACCATAGCCAATGTACATACGGAAAGTGACTGTGGTTGGCAATTGCTTCTTTGGCTTAGGTAGTTTATTGGTATTTACATGTCCTGATTGGCGGAGCGTCGTGGCCAGACACCGTTCATCTGTAACAGAGTGGAAACTATAAAGGTGTGTACATAATGTTCCTATGAACGGCTAAGACTGCGAAGCGCCCGATTCGGTGTACCAACATTTACAGAGCTGAATACAGAGAAAAAAGTGTACATGCAGTACGCGACGCGTCGACTACAAGTCAAGTTAGGTAGCGCTCGATGGCACCATCGCAGTCAGCTGTGGCGTCCAGAGCTGCTTACGGGCACGGCTCAGTCAGGCTGAGCCAGGCTGCATCAAGTTCAACCAAAACTGGGCCGCAGCAGCTCAACCGTAATGCCGCAAGGTTTTAGGCTCTATTGGAGCTACTACTGCATAAGCATGTAGGGGTGTCAGCTACGGAAGCAGTTTCGTAGGATTCGGAGGATTCGTACCATAAAGCCTGCCTGCCATGTCACCAGCATATTTTACTACAGTTCTTCCCGGTATGTCAATAAGCGCACGTAAGCGTGCCGGACCGCCATCGAAAGTAGACTCGGAAGCCCTACTCGTTTCTGCAACTGTGTGGTAACCAAATCTCACATTAACCAGTCGTGGCAAAGGTCCACACAATCATTATCATCTGTTTGTTATTGCCCCTCTAAGTGCTGCCAACCTATCTTATCTTTCTCTTACCGTTGCCCACTGATCTTTTATCAAGTATGCCCCGTCCAGATTCTTCCAGCTGCTTCTCGGGAATTGAATCAACATCGGGGATAGTAAAATCAACGAGGAAAGAAAAGTCGCAGCAGCTGGCGTGCGACAGATGTCGTGGCCAAAAACTCCGATGCATACGGAACCCTGACCCCAAAGCTCCTTGCGAGAGGTGTCAGAAAGCCGGCGCAACATGTATCATCGATTCATCGGTACGCATGGGCCGCCCAAGGCGGACAGACAAGGATCAATCTGGAGAAAGCAGTGGCAGCTCTCGCGACCCGTCCCAACCAACACGTTCCCCGCATTTGCCCACCATTTCATCTGAAACTACGACATCTGTTGACTTCGCCCCGAACAATGAAGCTTGGTCGGTGCATGGCCTCGACGATGTCCCGATTGATCCGACACTTCGAAACGCCACGGTGCATTATCTGGACTCTTTTGACTTCGATCTCCACGTGGAAGCCACTCTCGAAGACAACTCGGTAGGCATATCGACAGAACCCTATCTCAATTCAACTTTGGGCCTTTCCTCGGTCCATAAGCTTCCAGTTCACACCGAAGATAACGGTGGGATAATCGATAATACAGAGCGACTCGGCGAATGTAGTCGCTTCCCTTCTATACGCCAAGAAGCAATACAGGAGCTGTCGGACTTGAACATGCAATTGTCCCGGCAGTTAGGTGCCGTTGGTTCCATGACAAATAACTACACGAACATTCACACAGACCTAGGCTTAACATCCTTAGCCACCCCAACGGATGATAACCGCAGCCTCTGTGATGCGGTGATCTTCATGATGCATGGTCTTCAGACATACCACAGACTGCTCGTCGAGATTCTCGGCTCTGCGGTACCGACTCACTCCACCACATACGACTCACACGACAATCCTAAATCCAGCACCCTGACCACCAGCCTGCTTAGCCCAATAGAAAGGGTAGACGGCGAGGACTTAAGGGACCGCATGTCTGGGGCGACAGGTCGGCCGCCGCGAAAAAGGCTTCGATCTGACAGCAGTGCTGAGTTCTCCGTACTGCACGCCTCATCCTGCAGTACTAACCTTGACATGCCCACAAGTCTTTTACTACTTTCCTGTCACACAAATCTTATATATATTTGTCGAGATGCCTTCGCCGCTATTCGGTCGTCATTGCTGACCGCACATAGCCAGATCACGCTGCTCACAATCTCATTCCTCAATAACGACGACTTATCAATACCGCCTGATCCAGATCTGCAGGTTATTGTTCTTATTCAGGCGGTGACTCGGATGATGGATAGTATTGGACATTTGCTTGGCTATTCAGATGACTGCGAGCTCGATTCTGGCGATAAACGCGAGATCAATGCCCGCAGCAACACAATCAACCGGCGGCTCCTTGAGCTGGTGTTGAGAAGCGAAGCATGTGGTGAAGGCCCAGCAGATAAAGCAGGAACTAAAGCACTGAAGGAAGAAATTCGCGTGCTTCATGAGCTTGTATACAAGAGAGTGTGAAGGGTATTGATGTTTGACATATCCAGCGGTTTGTCTAAGTAGCCTGTCCAATGCACAGTGGATCAAACAACATTCCAGTAGTCATCTTGTGACACATTTGAGATCGATAACCTCGGAAAGTTGCTCCCCGGGAAAGGTGACGAACCACACTTTGGTGTACCTACATGTGGTAGATCCTGGCCACATCGTGCCACCAAACGCATAGGAAAGGCCACTCCAAAGACACTTCGGGACATTCTTCTGGCTATCTGCTAGGTGGGTCGGTGTAGTCGGTACTTTTCAGCTGGCATTCGGACGTCATGCCATCCAGGTTCTCTCGGGAACAATAGAACTAACCAATGTACCCGGACGCATGGCAATCAATTGCAGTTATACCAATCGCCAATCGCCACCTGGCTTGGGAGGTCGGAAGTACCTCAAGCTACGGGTTTTTACGCTTGTAATTGGAGTTGTTTTGCCTTGCGTCCCAGCCACCATCCTAACCTACCTTGCCCAACAGGCCATGGCCCTCGTTACCAATTCTATGCGTCTTCTGCGCCTCGGCCCGGCGCTTATCTCTTCTATGACGTTAATGTTTGCCATCGACGAGCATCTGATCTTCGGAACTTGGGTCCAGGACCCCATTCGCTCACTGGCCAACTCTGCTCTTCCCGCCTGGTGGACCAGAGGCGGTCTTCGGTGGCAATGGGTTCTGATAATATTATACCCCATCAATTATATTCTGGGCATTGTCAATCTTCTTGTTCCGGGGGATCAACCCGACTCAACACTTTGGTACGCTTGGGGCCTTTTCTTCAGCATCGCCCATATGTTCTTCGCGCCAACAGCTCTGCACCGGATAGCAGCCATTGAGGAAGGTGCCCCAAGGGGGAACGCTGTCCTTTCCATGGAGGCGTGGCTCAGGATGAATTGGGTGAGGGCGTGGACTACGGACTTACCAGCTTGGACGTGCTTCATCACTGCCGCACTGAAGACACTGTGATGATTTTTTCGGATATTGATGAGGATGACGGGTCCGATGAAAGAGATGGAGAAGAGGGAGCATGCAGTAACTTGAGCTCACACTGGACGGCTATGACCAAGGACATAGAGGGTCTAAAGTCCAGTCACATCGCTCAAGAAGATTCTCTCCGTCCTGTTAGGGTTCAATTAAGTAATGTAAGACATCGTAGATAGGCCGTTATGTAGATATTGTGAGCTAGGAGCCCGTGGTAGATAAAACCTGCCTCAATTAATCGCGGCTACTGTCTATCTGATCCCGCCACTGTGGACTTTTGCACGTCGGATTTACACTTAATAGCCTTATCAACGACTCTCGCTACTCCGCCAGCCAAAGAGCAGTGCTGCACAACACGAAAAGGGCAGTGTGTGGGATGAAACTCTCCTTCAGCTGCAGATCGGAGTACAGCCCTAGAAAGCACAGACTGAAGCCAATCCAAAGTCCTATCGTCCGTAAGCTTGGCACCCAAAGCAAGACCGACAGCAAGACGTTGAGGCTGACGAAGAATGCCCTCAGCCCCGTATCCGACACGCCTGCCCACGAGAAGAGTACCCTTTTGTGCTCTGGAAGCTTCTCCTCGAGGTTTCTGGCGAAGGCGGGCGTGAGCCGGGAGGTCAGGCGAGCCTGAATGGAGACGACATTGAAAAAGACCAGCCCTTTGCAGATAACTTCACTTATGAGTGGCCCGTACGCCATAGTTTGGATAGGCAAGTGCAAGGCTGGTAAGGATGTTTAGCAATTTGTTTGCGCACCCATGTGGAAACTGATACTACTGTAATTTGCCGATAGAACTTACTGTAAAAAACGCTGGTATTTGTCTAAAGAAGCAAGGGAATGTCGCTTTTTGGTCAGGAGCAGGCCCCTATAGGCTCAGTTCTTGATGTGCGCTTGTATACGGCAAACGAGGATGAACAGAGATCTTTGTTTCGCGGGGCTTTTTTCAGCATCAACTAGTGGAACGAGGCATGGCCAGGCCTAGCATTTATTGTGTCATCATTTCGGTTCTTACTCTTTAATCCCACTGAGAATTAATGCCTGACAACCGCTACGTATTGGTACCGAGATTTGGCGGAGTATTCTCTTCGGGGATTCGGTTACCCACTTCGAGAGAAAGTCCCGAAGGTGGTAACTGGACAATCGCAAGATTGACCTGCCGTCTCATTGCCAGATCTTGGTCGGTTCCGACTTCTCCTACTGTACATCGTCTGCATATAGAGCCCCGAACCTGGCTATGATTCTGATAAGCCTGACTCCGAGCCCGAACTAACAAAGGCTGACAGAGGTTCCCCGAACCCTCTCAAATGCTGCTGCTGGCGCTGGAAGCCGAATTCTGAAATGTCAGAACAGTCATTGTAAGGCACTACGTAGTTAAATTTATTACAAGTAGATGGTGAAAAGGTTGCGTGGTAATCACCCCCGTTGTGATGAAGCACTGAAATCGCATTTATGTTGGCATCACTGTGTTGCCACAACTTTCCGCGCACGTTGTGACCGTCGACAAGTTTAAACACTGAATCTAAAACAGTGCCACCGTCTCCTATTCACAATGGCCGCCCCTAGTGACGCTCAATGTGGCAACGGAGAGCCCATAGCCGTCGTTGGCACCGGCATGCGCTTCCCTGGCTCTTCGAGCAGCCCTTCCAAATTATGGGAGCTTTTGCTTACGCCGCGCGATCTTCTCCAGAGCATTCCGGAGGATCGATTCAACATCAATAACTTCTACCATCCGGACCCGTCTCATCACGCAACAACAGATGTCCGGGAGTCTTATTTTCTCGACGAAGACCACCGCCACTTCGACGCTGGCTTCTTCAATATTAAGCCCGTCGAGGTAGCCGCCATTGACCCACAACAGCGTCTGCTGATGGAGGTGGTCTATGAATCGCTTGAAGCGGCGGGAATTCCACTTGAGTCATTGATTGGCTCTCGTACTGGAGTCTACGTCGGACTCATGTGTGCTGACTACATCGACCATCTACACAAAGACGTTGACACTCTGCCAACCTATGCCCCGACAGGAACAGCTCGAAGCATCATCTCGAACCGTATTTCTTACTTTTTTGACTGGCATGGCCCTTGCATGACCATCGATACCGCATGCTCCTCCAGCCTGGTGGCAGTCCACCAGGCAGTCCAGCTGCTCCGCAGCGGCGACTCGGATGTGGCAGTCGCAGCAGGTGCCAACATGATCCTAGGAGCTGGTCAGTATATAGCCGAGAGCTCGCTGCATATGTTGTCGGCCGATAGTAGATCCCGCATGTGGGATGCTGAGGCCACTGGATATGCACGCGGCGAAGGAGTAGCTGCGGTGATCTTGAAGCGTCTTAGCACTGCGCTGGCAGACGGGGACAAGATTGAATGCATCATACGTGAGAGTGGAGTTAACCAAGATGGCCGGACGAAAGGCATCACTATGCCAAGTGCTACTGCACAAATCGATCTTATTGAGCAAACGTACCTAAAGGCCGGGTTGAATCCAAAGGAGCCCAGTGAACGCTGCCAGTACTTCGAGGCACACGGAACCGGAACAGCGGCAGGAGACCCCAAAGAAGCCGAAGCTATCAGTAGAGCTTTCTTCCACAATGGTGATAGCTTACCCCATGATGGCGACCCGCTCTACGTTGGTTCCATCAAGACCGTCATTGGGCATACCGAGGGCACGGCGGGACTGGCCGGTCTCCTTAAGGCCTCTCTCGCAGTTCAGCATGGCGTCATACCACCAAATCTGCTATTCAATAAGCTTCATCCTGCCGTGGAGCCGTTTTATAACAACCTGGAGATTGCCACGAGACCCAAGCCATGGCCGACCCTCGCCAATGGTGCTCCGCGCCGTGCCAGTGTCAACAGTTTCGGCTTTGGAGGGACGAACGCACACGTAATTGTCGAGAACTTTGTGCCTCCAGCTGGAGCCCTTGTGCGCGATAGCACAACTCATACCACTCCGCAGTTCACACCCTTTAACTTTTCAGCTGCCTCTGGAAGTGCGCTGAGAGGGGTCCTGTCTGACTACTCGCAATACCTCCGATCTCATCCGAGTGTCGATCTTGGCGACCTCTCCTATACCTTGTATGCTCGGAGATCGCACCACGCCATTCGAGCCAGCATACCGGCAAGGTCATCAGAGGACCTCCGGTTCAAGATTGACGAAATCTTGGCTACATCATCGGATGGGAGTTCTAAATCTAGTTTTGGGACCTGTTCGAAAGAACTATCGCGCCCGATTCGCATACTGGGCGTATTCACTGGCCAGGGCGCACAGTGGCCCACTATGGGCAGAGGCCTGATGGAGAGCCCATTTGTCAGAAACATAGTAGCCGATCTAGACAGAGAGCTCCAAAGTCTTCCTGAGCATGAAAAGCCTGGTTGGAAACTTGCTGACCAGCTCACCTGCGATGCGTCTGACTCTCACGTCGCCGAAGCAGCGTATGCGCAACCACTCACAACTACGATTGAGATTATCCTGTACGACCTTCTCTGTAGCGCAGGAGTCACCTTCCAAGCAATCGTCGGTCACTCTTCGGGCGAGATTGCCGCAGCTTACGCCAAGGGCTATATTACCCGAGCAGAAGCGGTCAAGATCGCGTACTACCGTGGCTACTACTCGACGGTCTGCCGATCCGACAAACCTGGAGCAATGATGGCTGTTGGCGCGTCTGCGGAAGATGCCAATGAGCTGTGCAACCTGCCCAAGTTTAAGGACCGCCTTTGTGTGGCTGCGTACAACTCGCCTACGGCTGTAACGCTTTCGGGTGATAGTGACGCCATCGAGCAAGCGAGAGAGATTCTGCAAGATGAGGGAAAGTTTGCCAGAGTTCTGAGGGTCGACAAGGCATATCACTCGCCGCAGATGACACATGTGGCATCCGGGTTCCGCGAGGGCCTCAAACGCTGCAATATCCAGCCTCAAAATGGCCTGGCAGAGGGCCCTGTGTGGATCTCGAGCACCTACGAGAACACGGAGATGCGCGCCAACATGGAGGGTGATCGTGATATATCCCAGTCGTACTGGGTAAGTAACTTGCTCCGACCTGTGCTCTTTTCCCAAGCCGTTCAGTCTGCCGCTGCAGTACAAGGGCCATTCGACTTTGCAATCGAGGTTGGGCCTCATCCGGCCCTGGAGGGTCCAGTCCTGGATACACTTAGTGCAAACGGCGACATGGAAGCGTTGCCGTACGTAGGCTTATTGCGCCGTGGGAAGGACGACCTGGATACTTTCGGATATGCACTTGGAGCTTTATGGTCTCAGTTTCCTCCCTCGACAGTCGACTTTTATGGAATGGACTTGTCGGCATCATGTGTGCTGAGCCGGAGCCTGCTTAAAGGTCTTCCCACGTACCGGTGGGACCATGACAGGCTCTACTGGCACGAATCCCGGATATCAAGAGCTATTGCCAGTGCCCAAAATACCCCGCATCCACTGCTTGGCACGAAGACGACGGATGTGACGGAAAATCAGACTCGCTGGAGAAACCTACTTAAGCTGAGCGAGATGCCATGGGTTCGGGGCCACCAGCTTCAGGGCCAGGTTGTCTATCCTGCGACAGCGTACATCGCCACTGCTGTGGAGGCGGCCAGGTCTCTGTCGCCTGACAAGAATATCGCCTTGATCGAGATCCAGGACTTCAGTCTCGGCAAACCGCTCGTCTTTGGTGATAACGATGCCGGCATCGAGACTCTCTTTACGCTGCATGATATTGCCAGAGTAGAAGGCGACAAAGGCTACGTCGCCTCGTTCTCCTACCACGCGTCCACCAATGCTGAGGTGGAACTTCTGTCTACCCACGCGACCGGTAAAATCCGAGTGGTTATTGGCGATACGGATGTCCGATGGCTGCCGCCGCGAAAAGGCGAGCCCCCCAACGTCACCAAAGTCTCAGAGGATCGGTTTTATTCTTCATTGGAGCCCATTGGGTACAGCTATAGCGGGGATTTCCGGACGCTCTCTTCGATTGAGAGAAGGCTCGACTACTCGTCTTCAACAATCACGGTGCCTACGCAAGATGACGAGCCAGTGCAAATGCTGCTCCACCCCGCAATGTTGGACACGGCGCTGCAGGGAATATTCTTGGCTTATTGCTTCCCGGGCGATGGCAGTCTCCAACAGCTACACGTCCCAACAGGAATCAGGAGTTTCCGCGTTAATGTCGGTCTCTGCGAGCGACACCTCGGGCCACAGGCCAGCCACGTGCAATCATGCTCGTACCTGACCGAGAATCCTTTGGCCTCCAGGCAACTGTGCGGCGACGTGGACATTTACACCAACGACGGAGCCGGACTAGTGCAAATGGAGGGCATTCAGGTCGTCGCCTTTGCCGAGCCCACGGCAGATGCGGACAAGAAGTTCTTCACGGAGCATAGGTGGGCACCGCTCAATCCGGATTGTGAGCTGGCCATGTGTGGTCACAGGTCCACGGCCGAGGATTACGAGTTCGCCGAGGTCATGGAGAGGGTCGTCCTCGATTACATGAGGAACACGACTGCCCTCTTCCCAAAGAGCATGCGGCAAACCATGAATCTCGAGTGGCACTTTGAGTGTATGTTTGAGTTCTACCACCATGTCATCTCCACCACTGGGACAAGACCGTATTCCCAGAAGAAATGGTTGGATGACACTCCCGCTGATATAGCGGCTTTAAAAGTCAAGTAGGGCCCCCTTCCCCGTAGTCAGTTCATATCCACTGTCTATGTCCGCATACCATTCCGTGGTTCTTCTCAGTTCCTCATCCATCCAGTTGTTTCTTGTACATCTGCTAACATGTTCGTTGCATAGATGGGCGCATAGAACAGAGCTGCAGCTTGCCCGCGCCGTAGGTGACAATCTACCCGCTGTTCTCAGGGGCGAGACAACGATTCTAGAGCACATGACCAAGGACGGCCTGCTTGACCGCTTCTATGAGGTCGGCATGGGTTTACGGGAGTGGACTCTCTTCCTCGGCAGGACCGTGAAGCAACTTGTGCACAGGCATCCCAACATGAATATACTTGAGATTGGCGCCGGAACTGGTGGAGCCACCAAGGTAATCATGAATGAGATCGGCCGGTCATTCACCTCTTACACCTACACTGACATCTCCTCGGGCTTCTTCGAGACCGCCCAACACGTATTCCACGCCCTCGGCAATAAAATTATTTTCAAGCCACTGGACTGCGAGAAGGATGTCGTGGCACAGGGATATGATGAACACTCGTACGACCTGGTAGTTGCCTCACTGGTCCTCCACGCGACTACTGACCTACGCCGGACTCTCAGGAATGCGCGCCAGCTCCTAAAGCCAGGAGGCTACATGGTTATGCAGGAAATCACCAACAACGATGTGAGCCGCACTGGGTTTATGATGTCTGCTACGACGGGCTGGTGGCTCGGCCAGCACGACGGGAGAATATTGTCACCGGGCGTGTCGACACTCGAGTGGCACCAACTGCTCCTCGAGTGCGGTTTCTCGGGCATCGACACGGCCACGCCAGAGATAGATGTCTTTCCCTCCACGTTGACGGTCTGGGTCACACAAGCCGTCGACGAACACGTCTCGCTACTCCGCGAGCCTCTCTCTTCACTTGACACATATAAGTTGACTGAGGAGAACTGGGACCTTGTGATCATCGGCGGCCGAACACTGGGAACCAGTCAGCTCATCAACCAAATCGTCCGGATGGTGCAGCCGTTTGGTGTGAAGCATGCTGTCTATGGAACACTCGGTGATATGGTGGGCGCTGGCAAGACATCGCCAAGCAGTGCGATCCTGTGTCTGGCGGAACTGGACGAGCCCGTCTTCCGCGCCATCTCAGAATCGACGCTCAAGGGGATGCAGCGCCTATTCGAGACTCAGGGGACGATACTCTGGGTTACACAGGGATGCAGATCCGAGGAGCCATACATGAATATGTCAATTGGCCTCATACGGACGGTGCTGCTTGAAAACCCTGACTTGGTTGCGCAAATCCTCGACCTAGAGAGCGGCACCAAACCTGATCCGAGACAGCTTCTAGAAACGCTCCTCCGTCTGCGTCACGGTACCACATGGGAGAAGGACGGCAGCATCGACAAGATGCTGTGGACGCAGGAGCATGAGCTCGCCCTTGAGAACGGTCAGCTCACGGTCGCTCGTGTCCATCACGCAAATGATATCAACGACCGGTACAACGCGTCCAAGCGAACCATATACCACACCATCGACCCGCAAACTACTCCTGTCAATCTTTTGTTGGGTTCCTCCAAACCGAGTCTTGTTCATGATAGCTCGCTTCAAGCTAGAATGGCAATATCGAATTCAGGACCTACGGTTGAGGATGCATTAAAAATTCTAATCAAGATTGGATACTCACTCTTGGCGCCCGTGCTCAAAGCGCCCTTGGAACCGACATATCTAGTCCTGGGTACCATTGTGGCCACGGGGAAGTCTGTCATTTGCATTACTCCCAACAACGGCTCGTACGCCTTGGCCTCTCCAGAGGACGTGGTCGAAGTCCAAGTACCGGTGGGCAACGAGTCCCAATTTCTGAGTCACCTGGACAATTTGTTGCGTGTAGAGAACATGCTCTCAGTCTGCACAGAAGATTCGACACTCCTCATTCATGAGCCTTCCCCAGAATTGGCATCCGGTGTCGTCGAGGCTGCGTCACTCATGAATGTGAACCCGTTCTTCACCACCTCGTCCGCACCAGCCACCGATGGCCCGTGGATCGCAATCGACTCCTACTCACAAAGGCGAGAGATCCAACATTTCCTGCCTCCTGCCGTTGCGGTATTTATCGATTGCTCCAAGGATACCGATGAGAGCCAGTTGGCCACCATGATCGCCACCTGTCTACCTACCTCGTGCCTTCGCACAACAGTTGCGGGGTTACAGACGCTGCAGCACGCGAGGAATTTCGCCATTGCCGATCTACGTCCGAGGCTCAACAGGGTTTTGCAGTGTGTATTGAAAAACACTGCGCTTTCGGAAGCCTTGGGCTCCAATTTGCCATCTCTTACATTGGAACAGCTGGTTGGTGGATCCGAGATCGAGGTACCTACACAGGCGGTCTTGGAATGGAGCAGTGCCTCTGCCGTACCTGTGCAGGTTCCCACCGTCGATGGCCTTGTCCACTTCAGGAGCGACAAAACATATGTTATGTTCGGACTGACGAGCGACCTGGCGCAATCCACCTGCAGCTGGATGGTGTCGCACGGAGCTCGAAACATAGTGCTCACGAGTCGCAGCCCGAAAATGGATGCCAGGTGGTTAGAGACGATGAAACAGGCTGGCGTAAGAGTGGAAGTCTTTGCAAAGTGAGTCAGATTTCCATGACAATAAAAGATACTGGCGAGTTATACTGACGCAATAAAGTGATATCACTAACAAAGATGCTCTCACTTCCCTCGTGGACAACATTCGCCAAAACTTCCCGCCTATTGCAGGCGTAGCGCACGGCGCCATGGTTCTCGACGACGTCGCCTTTTCGGAGATGCCGCTCGAGAAGATGACTAAAGTCTTAAGACCAAAAGTGTGCGGAGCCATGTACCTGGACGAGATCTTCCGCAGCGACGCGGACGAGTTGGACTTCCTTGTGTTTTTCTCCTCGGCTGTCACCATCGCTGGCAACCGTGGACAGGCAGCCTACAGTGCTGCCAACTCGTTTATGACGGCCCTGGCGAACAAGCGTCGGAGTCAGGGGCTTGCCGCATCAATTTTCCATATTGGCGCCGTCATGGGCGTAGGATACATTAATCGTAACCATGGGTTCTTAGGAAGCGTGCACGAGGCCTCCTTTAAGGTCGGCTTTTTGCTACTCTCTGAAAGAGAGTTTCATCTCTGTTTTGGTGAGGCTGTCCTGGCGTCTCATCCGCGCTCAGGGCGGGACCCGGAGGTCATGACGGCGCTGAGAACATCCGGGCTGGACGATGTCATGATCCGGTGGCCCAAATTCCCTCGTTTTCAACACTGTGTGCAGGGTGATCAGACGGGTGATAGTAAGGTAACTAAGAGAGCGGCTGACTCGTCAATCAAGAGTCGACTGTCAGAAGCGGCCACGGAGCAGGAGGCTCGCGAAATTGTACAAGGTGAGTTTGCCAGTCCTGGAAGGATGCGTTGCGCGGCAGAACTAACCTTCTATAGACGGCTTCATCCATAAGCTGCGAGTAATACTTCAAATCCCAGCCGACAGAGAGACGGTGCAGGTTCTTGAATCCAGAGTCGACGATCTCGGCATTGACTCCTTAGTCGCCGTGGAAATTCGCTCCTGGTTCTTGAAGGAACTCCAAGTTGAGGTCCCTGTGTTCAAGATCTTGTCCGGGGGCCTGGTTCAAGAACTGCTTGACCACGCAGTGCAAAATATGCCATCCCAGCAGACGTCGGATCAGAAAGAGAGTTCTGAAGTCGCGGTTCCGGATTCAACTTTACTGGGCGTCTCGGATGGCATTGATCCATCATTGTCCATAACCCCACATACAAGCACCAAATCGTCTAGTGCAAGTCAATCCGGTGACGACGACTTAGACAATCAGGCGGTCTCATCAGCCACGTCTGCCTCTATGACAGATTCCACCGAAGTGCCGAAGCAAACGTTTGAGAAGATTCTGCCGATATCCCCTGGTCAGTCGCGTTTCTGGTTCCAAAAGCACCTTATGCAAGACCAGACAACCGCAAACAGCACCATTTGCGTCGTGATCAACGGAGCCATTAGACTCGACAGCCTCACGATCGCAGTCCAAAAGGTAGCGGCGCGCCACGAGTCATTCCGGACCTCTTTTTTTATGGACGATAACCAGAAGCCCGTACAGGGTATCTCGGGAGCGTCGTGTTTGCATTTACAGACTGTGCACCTCACCGACGAATCTGGCGTAGAACACGAATTGGATGCGCTCAAGAACCACATCTATGATATCGAACATGGCGAATGCATGCGCATCATCCACCTCGGCTTGACTTCTACTAAGAGCTATCTTCTTCTCGGGTCCCATCACATTATCATGGATGGTATCGGACTGGAGGTACTTCTGGACGAGCTGCAGAAAGCCTACAACGGCCAAGACCTAACATCTGAACCCGCGTACCAGTACACGGATTACTCTGAGAAACTGCGCGAAGATTTGGCATCTGGGGGGATGCAGAGGGAGATAGAGTACTGGCGGTCGGAGTTCGCAACGCCGCCCTCGCCCCTCCCTCTCCTCCCATTTTCGGCAACAAGGCAGCGCGTCGCTCTGACTGCGTACGCGCACAACTCAGTGAGCCGAGCCATTGACTCTCAGCTTGCTGCACAGATCCAAAATTTGTGTCGCGAACGGAGGGCAAATTTATTCCACTTCCATCTAGGTGTATTCCAAGTTCTTTTGTTCAAGCTCTTTGGCGACAGCGACGTCTGCATCGGCATGGCCGATGCCAACCGTTGGGATGACCGAGTCGCCAAGAGCATCGGCATGTATCTGAATCTGCTTCCACTCAGGTTCCATCTGGATAGCCAAAAATCATTTGAAGAGATTCTTAAGGACACACGCAAAAAGGCGTATCTCGCAATGTCAAACTCGAGGCTGCCTTTCGATGTGCTGCTCGACAACGTGAGCTGCGAGAGGTCGGCAGCAATCAGCCCTCTCTTCCAGGCGTTCATCAACTACCGCCAAGGAGTGAGTGACAAGCGACGGTTCGACAATGCCGAGGTTGAAGTTAAGTCAATAGACCTTCCGGGATCCGGGTACGACCTGTCACTGGACATAATTGAAAACCCGGGAGGAGAAACTCGTATCACGTTATTGGTGCAGCGGAGTCTGTACTCTGAGAGTGATGCATCTCGGCTGTTGGGCATGTACTTTGCCCTGCTCAACGACTTGTCTCAGTTTTCCGACAAACTGTTGCAGCAGGTGTCTTTGTTTACAAATCAAGATGTCAACAATGCTATCAACCTTGGGAAGGGTAAGTCTCCCATCTACTTCTATGTTATAATCGTGCTTGGTTTGGCTCACAATGCGGTAGGCCCCATAATGGCTTCCAATTGGCCAGATACACTGGTACATCGTATCGACCAAATCATTTCACAGCACCCAAATGAAGTCGCAATACGAGACTGCAACGGCGGATCTTGGACATACCAACATCTCCGTGAACAGGTTGAAAGGATCTCCGCCGCCCTTCTCAGATCCAATGTGAAATCAGGATCGACCGTAGCTATCTTTCAGGAAGCATCTCCTCACTTCGTTTTCTCTCTGCTTGCCGTCCTACGAGTCGGCGCCGCCTTCATACCGCTGGACTGCAACATTCCACTAGCAAGGCTCAGAGTTATGATTGAAGAGTCAAAGTGCTCTGTTCTGCTCGTATACACCACGATGGCTTTTCAGATTGAGAGCCTTGAGCTCTCGTCATCTGTCGCTGTCCTAGATGTTCTCAATCTTCAAGACGGGACAGCAATCTGCACTTCGGTCTCTGCCCAATCCAGCAGCCCGGCAGCAGTCCTCTTCACTAGCGGTACATTGGGTGTCCCCAAAGGTGTGATTGTGTCCCACGGCAGCTTGCGTAACCATGTAGAGGCCCTGGTGCGGACGCATGGCTTTGGACGCGAGACGGTCCTGCAGCAGAGCTCGGTCGGCTTTGATATGTCCCTGAACCAGATGTTCATGGCCTTGGCCAATGGAGGAACTCTTGTTATTGTTCCCGAGGCCCTCCGCAAAGACCCCGCTGCGGTAGCCAAGATCATACTGGAAGAGAAAATTTCATACACCAGCGCAACCCCATCCGAGTATCTCGCCTGGCTCCGACACGGCGCGACTAGCCTTTTCCAGGCCAAACACTGGGCATATGCCACAGCCGGTGGTGAGAAGTTCCCGCCCCAGCTTCTACAGGGCTTCCGCGAGCTCGGCGGCCGCTTCAGGCGCAAGTTCCAATTCTTCAACGCCTACGGCCCGACCGAGTGCTCCATGTCTTCGAGTGAGATTGACCTCAGCCTGCAAGACCACTATGACGGCCCGCACATTCCCGCTGGCCTGACCCTTCCAAATTACAGTGTCTATATCATGGATCAAAATCTAAACGTCTTGCCTGTTGAGTGGGCCGGGGAAGTCTACATTGCGGGCGCGGGTGTGGCAATGGGCTATCTTAACAACGCAGATGAGTCGCAAAGGAAGTTCCTCAAGGACCCTATGCCGTCATTAGTGGGCATGCGAAATGGATGGACCAGAATGTACAGAACTGGAGACAAAGGCGTCCTCCGGCCGGATGGGACCTTGGAGATCATAGGTCGCATGGAAGGCGACACACAGATCAAGCTCAGAGGTCTACGCATCGAACTGCAGGATATCGAAAAGTCTATTATGGACAATGCTGACGGACGTATAAAGATGGCGGTAGTCTCGCCTCATGGAGACCCAGCCCTACTCATTGCACACGCCGTGTTATCGCCCTCAGGAGTCTCTCAAGAGAGTGAGGCCGAGTGGCTACGCAACGTCGCCGCTTCGCTACCCTTACCGCAGTACATGCGCCCAGCTGCCATTATCCCCGTTCCCTCCATGCCACTAACTGCCTCTGGCAAAGTTGATAGGATGGCCCTCCGAAGACTCGCGGTTTCAAGTATAGTGCGGGAACCAGAATCGACGAGAGAACTGACAGAGACGGAATCCAAGATGGCTCAAGCCTGGCAAGACACTTTGCCACTGCAGATACAGGAGGTGCATTGCATCGACGCCAGCTCGGACTTTTTCCATGTCGGAGGCAACTCGCTGCTTCTCATCGAGCTACGACGGCTCATCAACGAAAGATTCCAAACCAATTTGCCACTGATTAAGCTGTTTGAGAACAGTACACTGCGTGCCATGTCAACGATGATCCAAGATATCTCGTCAAGTGCTGACACCTTGATCGACTGGGAGGTTGAAACCTCTATTCCTAATGAACTTCTCGAGTTCTGTCAGCAGAAGGCAACGGCATCAGTGCAACATCTCACGTCCCCGAAGACTGTGGTAATCAGTGGCGCGACGGGTCTCTTGGGCAGCTCTCTGCTTGAAGTGTTGGTCAATTCCCCAAATGTTGGCAAGATTCATTGCATCGCCATCCGCGACACCAGCAAGCTAGCAGAATTTGCACACTCCCCGAAGGTCGTACTGCACAAAGGTGATCTTTCACTTCCGCGCTGCGGGCTATCAGAAGCCGATGCCGCGTCAATTTCAGCCTCAGCAAACGCTATCATCCACAACGGCGCAGACGTGTCTTTCCTCAAGACGTATCACTCCCTTAGAGCCCCAAATGTCTCCTCCACAAAGGAGCTCATCCGGCTCGCATCTTCCCGCCGCATCCCATTCCACTTCATCTCAACCGCCACGGTTGGCAAGTTCAACAAGTCAGACACACTGGCCCCGGAGTCTCTCGCTCGCTTTCCTCCCGATCAAAAGGGCAGCGCCGGGCTCGCCAATGGCTATGCGGCATCCAAGTGGGCTAGTGAACGGTGCCTTGAGAAAGCGAGCCAGCAGCTTAGCCTACCTGTCTTCATCCACCGGCCCTCAGCCATCATGGGCGATGATGCAGGTGACGATATCATGTCCAACCTACTTGAATACGGGTCCATGATCAAGGCGCTGCCCGACTCAAGCCGCTGGACCGGCTACGTGGATCTTGTATCCCTCCAAAATGTCACGGAGGGCATCACTTGGTCCGTCCTGGAGGCGGCCCCAAATGACATCGTCGAGGCGCGTGTTGAGTACCTGCATCACGCAGGCGACCAGGTTATCCCCGTGCAGAGCATTCGGGACTTGCTGAGTGGCGAGGCAGGTAGCGGTCTGGAGTCGCTAGCCATGGGCGAGTGGGTGGAGGGTGCTGTGCGTCAAGGCATGAATCCGTTGGTGGGCGAGTTTCTGCGCAACGCTGACGCGGATGGTGGACTACAGGTAGGACAGATGCTGTTAATTAGTAAGAAAAACTAGCTAAAGCAAAACATCTTTGTATACTGGATGGCGCGGGGCGGATTTGGGCAACACTTGGTATATAGAATGACGTTTCTTGCGCCTTTTCGTGTGTGTCCTTCTTTGAACTATTTTGAAGCATCCTGAAGTAATAGCGACTTTTGTTTGGGATCTTTGTTCATTTGTCAATTATATTTGTAAATGAAAAACAACTACTAGGTATTTTTAGTAGTGTAGGCTAACTTTAAGAAATTGTGGCTTAGTACTGCTTGGGTATATTGGACTATTACTGATTTAAGGCCTTGAAGGCGATATATATAGTGATTTATGGGCAGCCGTCCTAGGCACCCGTCGCGCCGACATTAGCCATCTCATCATAGCGCGCTGTGGTGCCTCGCTGATCTATTCTCGCAACGTCATACCTAAGCCGTATCACTACCGCTTCGTGGATAATATAAGCCTAAGGGCTGTACTTCTATTTTACATATTTGAAGATTACATTAACCTAAGCATATAAGAAATTAGTGGTAAAAGTTTCTAAGGCTTTCATTTGCTATGATGCTATGATGCTATGATGCTATGACAGTTAAACATTACCCACTTGTGTCACCTACAGTTTACAATATAAAATGGCAACAAAAAAGGTTTAATTTTGCTGCTTGATCTTTATTGCGGTCCTAGCAATGATGTCCATAACCCTAAGCAAGTCTACTTGCTTTCTGGCACCGTCTTTCGATCAATCCCAAAGTGCTTGTCTAGGAATCTGAAGCTTTTATGTGCCAGCAATGGCCAGGCTCCAATGCTGGCCGACAATCCGCCATCTGCTGCCTCCGCCGGGACCCAGAGCTCTTTGTTTCTCTCCGGTATCTTGGTGAGTAGCTTGTGGATCTTGACTGCCCCATTCTCTGCGGACGAGTACATCTCGGCACCTCCACCGGGTCCAGTGAGAAGGACAGGGCAGTTGACCCGGTCCAAGATCTTCCCGTCCTGCTCAGTGTCCAGGGAGAAGTCCTCAAAGCGTCGTAGCATCGCCGCTGGCGACTTGACGCCCATACTGCTCATACCCAAGCCCAACTCCCATCGCGCCTGGAAACTCATCCAGCCCTGCAGACTGGCTGTCCAGTTAAACATGGAGTTGGTGACCCAGCCTTTCTCCCAGAGCCTAACAAAGGACTGAGGGACGCGGGTCATTGCCAGTTCGAACATGCTGAAGAAAGGATCAATAGACACGCATGCCTTGACGCGGGTGTCGGTGGCGGCGCGAAGAGCAAAGTATCCCCCTGTGACAGCACCCGCCACGGCAATCCTGTCCAGGTCCAGCTGTAGCTCTGGCCGCGCTTCAGCAAGATTTTCAAGAAAACTGAGTGCCTTGTCTGCACAGACCTCAAAGTCTGGCCGAAGCGGGATCCCGGACTTCTTCAGCAGTAACCCCTGCCCAGGGCCTTCCACCAAGAGCACAGCATAGCCTAGCTGCGGGCCAGAGTAGCCGAACAGGAAGTGCAACTCCTCCTTCGTGGAATCAGCTCCGCTAAAGTACAATAGGAGCGGTATCTTCCCAGGTAGCCGTGCCTCCCGGGGAGGGAGGTAGAAATACGCAGGCATGCTAACGCCTTCCTGGTACGGGACGTCCACCAACAGGACCGAACCGTCCATAAAGGATGTCGCACGAACAAACGCCGCGACCGACCTCTCAGACAATGGCACGACCCTCGGATCGTCGTTCAAGAATAGGTAAGACGCGGCGCGGAAATAATTCGCCGCTCGCAGGTACCCGTTTCTCGCAAACTGGTTCAGGCCGTCCCTGGCGGCATCCTCCGCGATTGCCTCAGCCCGCTCTCCTTGTTCTTTCCATGCTTCATGCCACGACTCTGTATCGTGCCTTTTGATCTTGCCGACGGCAGTTAGGAACTCGCAGGTATCGCAACCACCGGCTGCCGCACTACCAAGTAGCCGGTTTAGCTCGAAATCGAATATAGACGAATTGAAGAATCCGAACATGATGGAATATGAGCAAATAAATGCGCATGTCGCGAGGTTTTGCTCATGAAATTAAGGCGCGGAATAGAGCAAGGTTAGGGTGTTGAGCCGGGCGCAGGAAAATTTGACTCAGGACAAGGAGTCTCCTGGTTAGAGTCCTTGCTAAGCCAATAATCTGATGGACAATATTCGAGCAGGGTATTGAGGCAACCTAGTGTCTATTTCGTCCCTAACCCACGCGACCGAACAATTATTAACCGTTTCCAGATGTCCCGATTCGGTGGCCGCGTATCCTTTCGCTCAGTGCCGAAGTCGGGACTTTTTGCTCAGGATTCTGCATCTCCGGGCAGCCTTCTCAACATGTTTCCACATTTTTTACTGGTAAACGGTATTTCGAGCCTGTCCCCATGCTCTTCCTTGACTCAGATTGCCATTATTAATCCCGCCACGCCAGCTAAACAGGATACCAATGTACATCGTACGCTATCCACCTCGTACTTTGGATCGAGTTATCGTGAAATCAATATGGCTGCCCCACCAGAGGTCTCCATGCAGGACCTCACAGGCTCCTGGTTGCTGGTAATCTACTCTGGTCGCCAATGGTAGCCGTTTGACAGACAGTAACAATTTCCAGAACAAATCTCTTTCCGACTCGTTTGACCCTGCCTTCGCCATGCAGGGCATCCCATGGATCATTCGCAAAGTTGTCAACATCACCACGTTGACCCTGAAAGTCGCTCATGATATTGACGAGTCTGGAACAAAGACACTTGTTTTCACTCAGGCAGCGTCCATCGCCATCGCTGGACTTAGCGAGGAGAAAGAAACCCGTTTCCTAGATGGGCGTGAAACGTTCCACTCTTCTACTTTGTTTGGCACATCCTCAGCCAGGTCCCGCTTGGTCAATCCATCGACTGCTACCGACAATGACGGCAAACCCCTGGACCCGGTGTTGATTCGAGACTTGTTGCACGAAGGGGAGCTTGGTGGTGAAAACAACTTGTTTGACCTGATAGTACATCAGACCCAGGGCTGGGTTATGCAGCAGATTTGGGGATTTGGTATTGTGAATGACGAGAGGCGGCTAATGAGGAAAATGGTCATCAAAAAGGGAAGCGACGTCGCTTATATCACAGCCTTTTACGACTGGAGGGGACGAGAGGAAAGTAAATGAAACTCTTGGCTTTGTGAGGAGGTGCGGATACTCATATACTTGTTCCTGTATCAATGTTGAACCCTGAGTTCTATGCTACAGAATGCTTAAAAGTCTTAAACTTCCTAAGCTATTTCCCTACCTATCTTGTGTGCCGTTTTACACTGCTGCCTATAATGTTGACGGGTTATTTAACTCTGGGGTGGGACATGACACAATGACAACAAAATACCTACTCCTAAGTTGTATCAAAGTAACCGACCAGAGCAGCGCAGACACCTTGGCAAACATATCTATGGCAATTGGAGACCGCAAAAAGTACATCTAAGCACTATGCGATCCGTAAGGTAAGTACCTACTTCTGCGGCATAATCCGGCAAACTCCCCCAATATCTGTCGTCAAGCATCCCCCGGTGCCGCCACTGTTCTACGCTATTACCAGGAGGGCAACCAGTACTTGACAAAGTCAATGACATAGTCTTTCCCGTTTCCCAAGAATCCGACGCCATACAAGAGGAAAATGGCCCACTGCGGAATATATTCAGGGAACTTGGCCTGCTCCGTCAAGCCGCGGCCTTCATACTGATGCCCGCCGACCTCACCACCAACGACCCGGTTGGCAAAGTCGCTCATGCCAAGCCCTTCACCGACACCAAGCTCGTACCACATCATGGTGTGCTGCGTCTCGAATCGCCATTTTTTGTCCTTTGTGGGTGAGGCAAACTCAAAGACGGCTCCTGTGTTCTTGTCATCATACGTGCCGGAAATCTCGCCGTCGAAGTTGTACGTGTCATGGACGTAGTCCTCAGCCTCAGAGACGTTCCCGACGCCGGTGCCTACCAGCAGCTGGTCGTTGTAGAACAGGTGGCCAGATGAGAACTTCTTGCCGGTGTTCGCGCCAACGCGAGACACGACGTGCCAGTAAGCGATGGTATAAGGTCCGGCCCAGGCCCGGAGGGCCACCCAGCTCTCACTGAGTCCTAGCCAACCCTGCTTGGCCCAGAGCCGCGCAGAGCCGCCCCTGCCACTGAACAATAGCTTTTCCCCAGACCGCATGACAGCATCCATCTCGACCTGACCGCCGGCCACCGGGACGCTATAATAGAGATCGGGTGAAAGCTGGGCCGCATCGGCGCTGTTACTACCGTTTGGGTCCGGAACCGAACCATCTGCGTGGACGGGAGGCGTGGTGGCTGAGAGCTTGTATGTACCACGGATTCCCGGCGAATCGAACACGAGCTTGGTATGCTTCAGGTCCTTGGTGGTATAAAACGAGTAAGATTTGCCGGTGCTGTTCCAGAGGCCATAGGTATAGTCAGGGCAGTCGAGGATGATGGACTCTTTGAGATACTCGAGCACTTGGTGGTGTTTGCCTCCGGGGGTGGTCACGAACATTTCCATGCGCAGGTTTCCCTTGCCAAAGAAGTAGTAAGAGTAGTCCCTGGAGAACATCACCATCATGAGGGAACTTCCCGTATGTGAGATTCCATCGAATTCCCACTGCTCCCAGTTCGTTTTATTGATTGCGGGCGTGATCTTGATCGAGTTGATAGGATCGGATGGCGACGAGGAAAACATGTTGGGGCCATCGAAAACTTCAAAAGCAGTGCTTCTGCTAATAGTACACGAATTATCATCCCATCTCGGTGTAAAGTCGTCATCAGTAGGGAATTCTGAGGAACCAAGGGGAACCTGGTATAGGTTTGCAGCAGCAAAGGAAGAGAGGAATGCTGTAAGTGCAAGCGTGTTGAGCGTTGTTCCGCCAAACATTTTCGACATGGTTCTAGATTCGAGTTAGTGGGTAGTTGTTGCGTAGAAAACTACCAGAGCAGAGAAAGCTCGTCTCCTGTTACCTTTTCCTTATAGAGTGTGAGTCTAGCTGTATTACATTTCGCTTCCTACTAGCGCTGTACAAACACAGAAAGTCCCGAGTTCTCAAGCGAAGCACTCGGCCAGCTTGGAGAAAAGTCCCGACCTATGGCACCCATTCGAGCACCGAATTCCCACAAAGTATCTGAAATTGACGCTTTGGGTCATTTCTGCTCGGGCCGAAAGAGGGGTGGGGCGCGGTATTCCACAAGAGTGAAAAGCAGAGAGATGCAGCTTGGTCGCACAATGAATCGAACGGGGCGGCATGTGAGGATCATCACCCTCCGTAGAGCATCAGACCATGGCGGCAGCAATTCTTCCAGCACTTCCCCCGTCGCGGCAGGCTGTCGTGCAATCGGCCGAGAAACCCGGGTCCTTTGAGCTCCGCACCGACCTAGCCATGCCGGATATGCCACCCGACCATGTCCTTATCAAGGTGAACGCGGTGGCGGTGAACCATTGCGACTACAAGATGCCAGCTCGAGTGCACTCTCCCGGCGCCGTAGACGGCTGCGACTTTTCTGGCGCAGTTGTGCGTCTCGGCGACGCGGTGGCTCGTACGCCTGGAAGCCTGAGGATTGGCGACCGCGTGGCCGGTGCCCAGATGGCATCCCAAGCCCGACGGCCTTGGTCGGGTGCCTTCACCGAGTACATTTCCGAGAAACCTGAAAACTTGTGGCGTTTGCCTGAGCACTTTTCTTGGGAACAAGCAGCTTCGATAGGCTGTGCCGTGGCTAGCAGTGTGGGAATGGCATTGTGGTGGGAGATGAAGCTGCCCGGAACGCCAGAGGAGCCGACCGCGGACCCCAAATTTGTTCTCGTCTATGGGGGTTCTACGGCCAGCGGCACTTTTGCTATTCAACTCTTGAAATTGTGAGTGCTGTGTGATGTCTTCCGTCCGAATCGGACGGCTGAGTGTTCTAATGAATTCCCCAGGTCAGGCTATCGAGTCATCACGACCTGTTCTCCTAAGAACTTTGAACTGGTGAAAGATTACGGCGCTGAGGAGGCTTTTGACTATCACCTGCCGACGTGTGGGGAAGACATACGGGCATACACCAAGAACACGCTGGAGTACGCGCTAGACATCATCACTGAAGCGAAGACCATCCGCCACTGCTACGCGGCTATCGGGCGTGGTGGCGGCAGATACATTGGATTTGAGCTCCTGCCGGAGGATCTGAAGACGACGATGCGCAAGGCCGTCAAACCGAGTTGGGTCATGGGCTTGGAGGTGGCCGGGCTGGAGCTAGAGCTGCCGGGGGGGTATTATCGCAAGGCCAACCCGGAGCTACACGCTTGGCTGCATGTGTGGATCAAGCGCTTTGCCGCCTTGCTCGAGTGTGGAAAATTAAAACCGCATCCCATACAGGTGAATCTCGGCGGACTAGCAAAGGTGATTGACGGCATGGGCCTTTTGCAGCGTAAGGAGGTCTCGGCCCAGAAGCTGGTATATCCCTTGTACGATTAGAAAGGTGGTACAAGAACTGTGTATGATTCCGCCTTTACCTAGTCATCTAGAAATGTCATTGACTCCTTGATGCTGGCTCGTATTGACTCAACGTACGACTTGCTACCCCGCCGTGACTTGACATCCTCCTGGCTCATCACCGTCCGAAACAGCTGTACTCGATCTGCACGGGAGAATATGCCCGGGCCGGCTGCGGTCGGTGAGGAGGCAGCCTTGACCGAGAGGCAGTATTCGGCTGGGATCCCCATACAGCGCTCCAAGTTTTGCACCTGTACGTGGATGGCGTCAAGGATGCCTGTGGCATACGCCTTTAGCGGCATGTCCTGAAGCGAAGAGACGCCGCCAATACGGAGCACCGATTTGACCTTGATGGACTCGTACGACTCCCGCGGTACCTTGCAGATGTATTCGTAAATGCGGTGGAATAGGGAGTCAAAAAGCCTCATCAATGCAAGGTAACTAGACAGGGCCAAGAGCACAGTCTCCGTTTTAAGGACCTCCCCGGTCTGAGCATGCAGTTGGCCATCCGCTGTCAAGCTCTGGATGATATTGATGAAGGTTTTGCTGCATATAAGGAGTGAAGCGGCCGGATTCTCGACATCGTCGTCGTCTTTGCAGCGTTGCAGTACCGTGGATGGCTCTGAGTAATACGCGTCAATCGTCGCAATGCGCTGGTCTATCTCTTCTCGGAACCTCTCCAAAGAGCTTGCCGCGCTGAAGCATTGCGGCTGGGAAGTCGCAGGTAGAAAGCCATTCTCATGATTAAGAAGCGGGTCCATATCCATCTCGAAGCTGGACGCCCCGCCCATCTGAAGCATCGCATTGAGTGCTTCATCTGGACTGAGAAGGCCTTGAAGCTGTGATGGGTAGCTCGGCGGATCTGGTGGCGAAGGGGCAACTTCGCCCAGTCTAGAGCTCTGGTCGATAGAAGGGGAGCCGAAGAAGGTGGAGCTATCACCCGAGGCTAGGCAAGAATCTGGCTGAGGCTCGTGAGCCAACACACCTCTTGATAAATGCGGGTGCACAGCGGGATTGGGGACCGCAATATCCGGGTCTGCATTTCCGTGCAGCATGTACCCCATAGTGTGTCTGTCTGGCCGGCGCCGCGGCGATTCTGCAGGCGCGGGGACATGGTCCTCGAGATGATCCATGTCTCGCAACGTCGAGCTGTGATGAGGCGCAGGCGGGGATATGTCGGCAGTGCTCGCAGTAGTGATCCTGGTAGTGCTATCGCCGGCGGCAAGGCGCTGCTTGGGTGGCCTTCCAGGGTGGCCGGAGGCGCTTGTCACGCATCGCGTGCCGATGTAGCTGCAGCGGGCGCAAGGCGCCATGCTGTCTTTGGTGCGAAGACATCGAACTCTCTTTGCCCTACACTGGTCGCAGGCAGACCGCCTGACTGAGGGCTTCAGCATAGTTGGTATTGTGGCTGAAGGGTTAAGGGACACTGCAAAAGCGATTGCGAAGCGACCTGACAGAGATGCCTGGTTTGTTCGACAGGGCATGGGAGCGATGGTGATGTTCATTTGGTTGGCACTATACGGTCGAGTTGGCTTGCCAATGTCAACGGCAGGCTGGCTGTATAAAACAGTAAAGGCTCCTCGGAGGGTTTTTGGCCAGCCAATCAGCGAAAATGACGAGCTGTTCTCCGATTGCGAAGTGGGGCGAGGACCCCTGTCAGTTTCCAATGGCACACTAAATTACAGTGGACTCCAGCGGCTTATGACAGTAAACCTCCGCCTAGGCTGTTAGCCGTGGCACAAGTTTCTCTCACTAATATTCTCTCTTTTTAGAAAGTTAAAAAAAGAAATTCTGTCAGTCAAGTCATACAATGGAAAGTATGTTTATTTATTTTTTAAAAATACTATTATAATATTTTCCTTTTAACTTGACGCCGTTTAGTTTAGTTTAGTTTAGTGTATTTTTCGTCCAGCGGCTGTAGGCCGCTTAGGTCCCCTAAAGAGAGGCACAGGACGTGCAGGGCTAGCTGTCTATCTATTTACATACAGTGTATATAGTTGGCAGACTGCTTAGTGGGGAGACCTATTAGTCATCACTGAGATTAGAAGTCTCTACTATCGCACTCCTCCGACATAAACAAACCACCATCCAGCATAGCATCAGCTCAGAGGCGCTCACGTTTAGGCCCTTCGCCTGTCAGCAGGCTATCGGGAATGTAGTATAGGGCTGTAAGAGTCGCCGGTTTTTATAATAGGGACTAGGAGAAACCCTTTGCAAAGGCTGCACTTAGCAGCTAAAAGGTGAACTAACCAATCACAAGGTGTACTAGCATCTTATAATAGGTCAGGTCTAGAAGAACTAAAAGAGAAAATAAAGGAAAAATAAGAGAATATATTAAGGGGTATTATTATACTCCTATTTAGGCTATATCTAATAGTATTAGCAAACTATACTAAAGAAGCTAGATTTAGCTCCTAGTTTAATATACCTATTAAAATTATAGCCTAAGGTATAAGAGATTGCTTTTTTAGGAGTAGGTATTAGCCTAATCTAGTAGTATAGTAGTATCTTTCTACAATAGAAGATATAAATTGGCAATTTGCAGTAATTATATAAGCAGGTGAGCTATATATCTATATAGTTAAACCTTTTGTAATAATTAGCAAAGTCACTATAGTATATTCTTACTATAAGAAGATAGTAAAGGGCTAGTCTTAGAATCTTTAGCTCTAGTAGATACTTATTTATTACCCTAAGCTTAAATCTTTTATATCTCTTAGGTATAGTATCTTACTATTAAAGCTTAAAAGTGCTTTTAAATTATTACCTTACTATCCTATAAAGGTAAGCTAATATTAAGATAGTATTAGGCAGCTATAGTAGAGAGTATCCTATTTTAGCTAGGGCATTTGCTTACTTATTCCCTAGTATACTTATATAGCCTAGAATCTACCTTATATATATTGCTCTATATGCTACTATAAGGGCTTAATATTCTAAGAATATTGCTTAGGAGGAGTCTGATATTATGCTATAGAGGTAGGTAGTAGCTGCTAGATTATCTAGGCAAATAATAATTTCTTATATCTATATCTATAGAAGCTTAAGCATAGCCTTTAAGCCTTTAAGTATACTAATAGCTTTAATATTAAAGATTTTAGTATAGCCAATATAGCTAGAGCTATAGCTAATTAATAAGTTTTGTTAGTATATAGTATACCTATAGCTAGCGGCGCCCTCTTTGGAGAGGGAGCTATCTAAATATACTATTAATATAGATAGCGATGCCTGCTAAAGCTAGCGGCTGAACTTAGCAGCTGAATCCTCCTTAGACGCTGTTTAGAGGGCTATTTACTAGTCTAGTTGCAGTGCGAGGAGCATAGGCCTCTCGCAGGCTGGGAGAAGTTGGTCTATATAACGAAGTTAGGTGGGGAACTGGGCTTAGGGTCTTTAGTATTAGCTTTTAATAGCCCTATATGTAAAGGGGGCAGCTAGTTGTACTATATGCTATATAAGAGGATGAACTTTGTTAAGAGACTTAAGGTGTATAGTAAAATGAAGCTGCTGTGCTTTTAGTAGCTGATCAATAGGCAGAATACTACTCTTATAATAGAGAATAGTAACTAGCAATATCTTCTATATAAGAAGGATAGCCCTTATAGACTGGTTTAGAATAATTACTATTCTCTATAGTAAGTATTATATTTAAGATAGTATTTCTTTTAATAGCTTTGCCTACTAAGGCTAGTTCTTATCTAAATACTAGGCTTCTATACTATAGAGTAAAGCTGGCTCTATATAGGCTATAATAGCAGTTCTAATAGTGTTAGGCAATAGCCTATGCTATATATTTATTAGTTGTTTTAAGTAGTTAGCAATAGCCTATACCTTAGCTATCTATTTCTTAATATATATATAGAAGCTTAAGCCTCTATTAAGCTATATTCCTAGCCAATATATTATATTATTAGGGCACTTCTTAGTATTATTATAGTATATTAATAGCAATATTAGTAATAGTCTCCTTAAGAAGTATATAACTTTAATCTTATCTAGGTTAAAGGATATACTATTTACAATACTTTAAGATACTGTTTCTTATAGGCATTCTAATACTATTATTGCTGCCTCCTCTATAGAGTCCTTTATATATAGAATTACAATATTATCTGTATAGCTAAACTAGCTTGCTTAGTTCTATAGCCTATATATAGGCTCTATATATAGTAGGAATAGTATAGGTGATATAGGTAAGCCTTAAGGTAAGCTATATTAAAGTGATAAACTGGCTATAGTAATGTCCTAGTAGTGTATATAGGCAGATCGGTCGCTTATAAAAGAGCTTACCTATTAAGCAAGATATTTAGGCTATCTCTATTATTATAGTCTTAGGATAAGCCTATTATATATAATAGTATTAAATGCCCCTTAAATATCTATTATTACTAGTATAGTGACTTTCCTCTTAGCAAATGCCTCCTTAATATTATATATTAGTATAGTGACTAAGTCTATAGCTAATCTCTTTAGCAAAGCCCTTGCTTATTAAAGGTATAGAATACTATAGTATATAGTAGCCTATATAAGGTAATAGGCAATAAGGCGCTTTAGGCCTTTACCTAAATAAGATAGTAAGGAAATAGGCCTCTAAGCTCTAGGGGTAGATAAGTCCCTTTAACCTAGCTTTATAATTATAACAACTTCTACTTTATAAAATAGCTTAGGATAGTAGCCTATTATAAGGCATCTTTTATATAGGCGGCAAATATAAGGTCTAATAATATACTATATAGTATATAGGAGCTTAACTATAATATTATTAGAGCCTAGAGAGGTATTGCCTATTTAGATAGTAGCTTTATATACTTCCTCTAGTAAGACTTTGCTTATAAATAAGATAGACACCTTTAGTAAGATAGTAGTCTACAGATCTAAGATATTATCTTCTAATATTTATCTTTCTAAAGTAATTTATTAAAGGGCATTAGCTTTATTAATCTATATTTTATAGACCTTATCATCTACTTATAAAGGCAGAGGCTAGAATTAGCTAGGCAACCTAAGCTAGTATATAGCCTTAAATATAGAACTATTATCTATAAAGCTATCGATTAGATTGTGCTAGTAGAGCCTCTTAGCTTAACAGACTACTTAGTATAGATTGTGCCTAATATACTATATCTTAAAGTTAAAGCTGGTAGGGTATATCTACTAAATTGTATAGTATACTGCAGCTGCTTCTGCACATTGTTTGTTCCACTAAGGGGCACTTTTTATACCTTTATATACGACTTAGCCAGCTGCCTAAGCAGCTGACTAGAGTAGTCTAATAAGTCTAGTAGTAAGCTTGTCAAGTTCAGATAGGGTAGATATAGCACTAAGTATTACTACTATCCTATATTTAACTAGTTCTATAAATCGTTTAAGCTTATTATCAGTAGTGATATATATCTTAGCTAGCTAGGTAAGGGCATAAGAGAGCTAAGGCAAGAGCAAGCTTAATATAAAGTGGTCTAAGCTAGTTGCTAAATAGTCTTTAATTATAGCTTCTGCTAGAGGTATATTTATAAAGGCTAGGTTAATAGTATTGCTATAGGGATTAGTAAAGATATCTATAGTATTAAGCAGATCTAGATTGTTCACCTCTGCCTAAGATATAATAGTGCTCCTGCAATATTAGGAAGTGCTAGATTGCTAAAGGTAGTGTCTAGTATTAAAGTCCTCTATAATAAGGCACTTCTTAGATATAGGCTATACTAGGAGCAAGTCTAGTGTAAGGTTATAATTTAGTTAATAATAAAAGTTTACTAAAATAGTACTATTGATTATAAGCTAGAGGATATCTTATATTAGCAAGGGCTATTACTAATTTACTATTAGTCTATTATCTCTTTAGATATAGGTTATCACCCTAGGCTAGATATTATTCCTATCCTAGATATCAATAGGAGTAAATATATTATATACTAGGTGCATTTTTATAAGGCAGTAGGAGTCTTATACCTTAGTCTAAGGTTCTTATAATAGAACTATATTATATTTCTCTATATCTATAAGAGTAAGAGTATAGTTATAAGTAAAGGAAATCTTAGCTATATTAGCCTAAAAGATCTAAAGAGTATCTCTTTTATTACCTTCTCTATTGCTATTCCTATTTATAGAGAAGCGATAATAGTATATTAGCACTATTTTTTTAGCGATGGTCAGGGTTCTAGCTCTATTTCTATTTCTATAGTAAAGGCTACTATAATAAAAGATAGTGTAGGGCTTAAAGCTAGGATATTTATATATACTAGAGAATATTAATCCTCTAGTAACTCTTATATCTCTACTTATATAGTAGGTTAAGGTTTAGCCTTAAGGTTATAACCTCTTGCCTTACTATACTGCTTAGGTATTTTAGGATATAAGCAAGGTTAATCTAGCTCTATCTATGCTTACCTTATAGCTAATGCTAGTGCTGCTAATAGATCTATCTGCTTTCTATTGTGCTAATAGTAAAGCTATTTTCCTAAGCAATAGATAAGTGTCCTCTCTTATACTATTAACTATTATAGTATACTATAGGTCTGTTTCAGCTGCACTAGGCATATTAGTAGATCTGCAATATATAGCCTAAGGCAGTTAATATACTATTCTATAGTAGTGTATTTATCTATATTATAGCCAGTTTATCTGCAATACTTATATTATATCTTGCAGCAACAATTATATTAAGGGTGGTAGCCTTAGCATATATAGCACTGGTTTAGTAAGTTTAACTTCTTTAGTAGCCTAGTAGGCCTACTTATGCTAAATAGTATCTATAGCCTACTTAGTTATTCTAGAAATAATATATTAAGGGTATAGGTTAAGAGATCGCTTAAGTTATTCTAGGTAGGCTAGATTTTAATAGGGCTAAGATCTATTTAATAGAGTATTTTATCTCTAGTAGTAGCTTAATAGTCTAACTCTATACCTTAAAGGCTAATAAGTCTATAAGGATATTCTAATACTATATAAGTAAACTATTTCTAGCTCTTTTTAATAGCAGTAGCCCCTAGACCTTCTATCAATACCAACTACTATTTAAAGAGTAGATCCTAAGTGACTATATCGACTGCCTACACTAACTAGCTAGTAGCGACTTTAGTTATATATAGAATCTTCTATTAGTCAATATCTACTTTACTAGCAATATAAGATCAAATAATATAGCTATTATAGTTCCTTACTAGCGCTTTAGTAGAAAGCTAGATAAAGATATAGAGGCTATCTTTAGGTAAGGCTAGGTAGGATTATTATCCTTAGTTACTAGGGGCTGGCTATTATAGCTAATATATAGGATTATTGTTTAGTAAGGTTATAGTAAACTAGTATTAGGTTTTATTAGCAGCAATACTGCTATAAGTTAGAATAGTTAGGATTAGAGCACTCTTTACATTGCAAAAAGCGCAGTCTTAGAACTCTATAAAGCTGCTAGTAAAGTATTCTGTAAAATATTGTTTAGGGCTATCGGTAAACTACTTAAGGGCTTCTTTAAATACTATTATATAAGCTCTAAAGATAGCAACTTTAGCCTAGTAAGCTTCTACCTACTCTTGCTTTAGCTTATTAGCCTATACTAGCATTAATACTAGCTTAGACTGTGTCAGTAATAGAATTTCTAGTATATTGTAGCAGTTGTAGCGCTGTGCCTCTTCTAAGGCGGTAGCAAAGGATATAGTTAAAAGAGGCGATGAGGGCGTATATGTTGTGCGGGTGAACCTGGTTGGGATGCTGATTGGGGAGTGCGCTATGGCAGAGCTGTTTCGTAGGAGGGCTGTGTGTGCACCTCTGGCCAGGTTAGCAGGAGTATAATCCCCTAGATCAAAGCGGTTAGGGATATGTGGCGGGCTGGTTGTGGCTGTTGCTATCGCTGCTGTCGAGGCTGTGCAGAGCGCAGAAGACAAGAAATATGTGCAATGTTAGGCAAATTGGTGTATTTACGCCTACTTTCTTAACAGTAGCATGCCAAGAAAGTACAATGACAAAGGAAGGTGTAACTTGACGCTGTTCAGGCTGTACACCTGTGCTGTAGGGTAGGTAGTTACACTCTTTTCAAGCAGGCTGCATACAGCGGGGATTATTGTACCAAGTATTCTACTGAAGTGCAGTCGGATTTCCTTAACTACAGCCGTAGTTGTGGACTTGGTCCAGCCACTCCATCCATCTGCATCGAGACGAATTTAAACTCGGCGACTTCAAGATTCCTGCAGGAGGACTGTCAATCACCACAATGTTTCCAGCCACGCGGATCTGTGATCACGCCAGCGTTACAAACGCGAGGTCGCTACGGAGTACAAGTGCGTCGATCGAAAACCCTCCGCGGCCTTGACACACCAAGCATAGATTCACTCGCCCCTTGCCACCATGATTACCAGATGTCATTCGGCCTTAAATGGCCAGTCACGTACAATTCCTCCGCATAGGATTACAGGTACGATTTTTTCCCCCTAATCCTCCGTTGGCATTTTGCAACATCGACCCAAGACATCTTCTACGTCGACCATTTGCATTTAGCCCTACTACCTGCCTATCATCCCATAAAACTGTGGCAGCTACTACTTCTAATCTCGCTGCGCACGATGCCACAACAAGACACGCCTATTTCGACTCCGGGACCGAAAGAAGCCTCGATTGATGGTCACGATGCGACTCTGCAGTCTAAGGAAACTTCCCTGGATGCCCAGGATGCGGCTGCAGAAAAGAGCCCGCCAAAGTTTCAGAAGGGGCCGAGGTTCTGGGCCATCATCGTTGTCCTCTCTCTCATCAGCCTCCTCACGTCTCTGGAGGCCACAGTGACGTCGACCGTCATGCCATCGCTTGTTGCCGATTTGGGTGGAGGCGAAAGCTTCATTTGGGTTTCCAACGCCTACTTCTTGACCATGTCAGGCCTTTTCCCCCTTCCGGTTTCCTATACATGCTGTTGATGCCATGTAACTAACCGATTCTGTGACTTTTCTTATATAGGACGTCTCTTATGCCCATGTATGGCCAGCTTGCAAACGTATTTGGCCGCCGGTGGCCCTTGATCATGTCCGGGGTTCTCTTCATGATTGGGAGCGGTGTTTGTGGCGGGTGAGTTTCTGATCCTTTTATAACTGATCGGGGAGCCATTTCCTGCCAAAAAGCTCTGAATCATTACTGACAGCAAGAACAGAGCCACCAGCATGGCCGCAATGATAGGCGGTCGAGCGGTACAGGGCATCGGTGCCGCAGGTATCGGCGTCCTCTGCGAGATTGTCATCTGCGATCTTGTGCCGCTCCGCGAGCGAGGTACCTACATGGGCGCCGTGTTTGGCATGGTCGGCATCGGAGCCGCCCTCGGCCCTTTCTTTGGAGGACTGCTCGTCAGCTACAGCACCTGGCGCTGGGCTTTCTATATGAGTCTGCCCATCGGCGGTGTTGCCGTTGTGCTGCTGTTTGCCTTCTTGCAAGTCAAGTATGACAAGTCCCAAACATGGGCCACCAAGTTTTCAAGCCTCGATTGGCTGGGGAACGCCGTCTTCGTTGGCGGCACCGTCCCAGTGCTGATTGCCCTCGGCTGGGCAGGAGGCCAACACGCATGGTCGTCTTATCAGGTCCTTGTGCCGCTTATTGTCGGTTTGGCTGCGATGGGAGCCTTCATCGCGCTTGAAGGAAATGCCCGTCTTACGCCGAATCCCATCATGCCCCTCCACCTTTTCGGCAATTCCATCAGCTCCAGCGTCTTCCTCCTTACCTTTCTCCACGGTATCGTCACTATGTGGGCGCTCTACTTCCTCCCAGTATACTTCCAAGGCGTTCTCGCCGTAGATGCCTACAAGGCTGGCATCGATCTTCTCCCCACCATTCTCGCACTCCTTCCAGGTGCCATCATCGGCGGACTGCTGCTCAGCAAGTTCGGCCGCTACAAGCCCATTCTCGCCGTTTGTTTCGCCTTGATCATTGTCGGCTTTGGCCTCTTCACGCTCCTTGACGAGAACTCGAGCACAGGTGCCTGGGTGGGCTTCCAGGTGCTCGAGTCTTTTGGCGCGGGCTTTGGCATGGCAGCCATGCTCCCAGCGCTGCTAGCCCCGCTAACCGACAAGGACACAGCGCTGGCGACTGCCACCTGGGGTTTCATGCGTTCCTTCGGCGTCATGTGGGGAGTCGCAATCGCCGGCACCATCTATACCAACCGGGCCGCCCAGTTAGCGGGCTCGGGTGCCATCAGCGACGCAGCGGTGACGGCCGAGTTCACGGCTGGCGGGGCATACGGGGCCGCTGAAGCCCACTTTCTCGACTCGCTGTCAGCACAGACCCGTGCTCAAGTCATCTCTGTACAATCCACCGCGCTCCAGCGGTCTTGGCAGGTTGCCATTGCCTTCGGCGGGGTAGGGTTCATCGCAGCTGCGATAATGAAGCAAGTACCGCTTAGAAAGCAGAATGACACCGAATTTGGCATGGTAGAGAAGAAGGATAAGCCTATCGAGGAGGAGGCTAAAGAGACAACTGTGAAAGAGGTTTCTGCGACCAGAGTGTGATATTATCGCATTCATAGAGGAAGGGTAACGATTGATAGAATTTGGTTGCGGGACTAGGCACAAGCCTTGGTCAGGTTCTGGGTTGTTTCTGCGAAGGACGCCTCATTCAAACGGCTTCTCACCCCCATTGGGCTGATGGGCCACTTCATATCTTCATATGTACTATTGTATTTGGCAATTGCTTTTCTTGTATCACACTGTTGATGGCCTCATGACTATTCAATATTCTTTTACGGAAGGAAGAGCTACAACATTGATTGCACGCTGGGAATATGGCTCAGTGCAGTATGTCATTGTTGCTAAGCAGCCTTTGCGGCGCAATTGTGAACGTGCTACGCGTTAGGTGCAATATGTACAACCTAAAGTAACGCAAAAAATGACAGCGCAGCAAAGATAGCATAAAGGCCAAGGTGTGAGAATGAATACCCTGCGGCGACACCACTGTCCTTGTCCGAGGTGTCGCTGGAATTTGTCGCCTCCAAAAAGCCCGTTTTGGCACTTAGTCCCTCCTTCTTGGGACCCGGCTCCTTGCTGGGATTCGGCGGCAGGGCATCTATTTAGATGCCGACGGTATAGGGGCTCCCATGCTCGGAAACGGCACGATGTTCGACTTGGTAGCGTTGTTGTTGGCGGCTGCCAGGCCGACCCTGTTGTTGACCATGTCATGAACGACGTAGGCCGACCGGAGGAAGGTGTCTCCCAAGAGAAAACTGTCATCACTGGTTACGTTTTGAATCCCAAATATACACTGCGCTTTGCCCTTGTTTGGGCCGCTGTCGTATATATCAGTTGAATTGTCGTCCGCAACCACCAACTCATCCATAGTGACATTGATCCGGGGGCCGGAAGCACCACCAAACTGGAAGGAAAAGTAGCCAGTGCTATTCGCCATGGAGCATGGAATCACGGCTGCGTCCGCAGCATGGAAATACTCGGCACCAACCTCGTCCCAGGCTGCCTTGGCAATATCCGCCGGCAGGTAGGAAACCGTCGTTCCAGTGTCGAGTGTTAACCTCAAGATGGACTCGTTTTTGGCATGGTGCAGATCATCTGTGCCACTCGAGCTTACGGCATGTATGGAGGTGAGATTGACATCGAAGGCACTGTAGCCAAATTCGGGGTCGCCAATGAGGGAAACAGAGAGAAGTTCGCCGGTATACCTCTCGGGTGTCGATGGCGCCAAATAGGATGCTCCCCTGTCCGCTTTCGAGGGTGCCGAGGGCGATGCTGTAGGCAACCGTGTGTATGAGGCCCTCGGTCTGCATCTTGTATGGCATGTTGGGATAGCTCTCGTTGAAGATGAGGGCAAGGCCCGCGTTTTCGGCCGCGGGGTATCCGATGCCGAGAATGCCAAAGGGAATGGATGTGTTCAGTCCAAGGCCCATGGTCATGTTCGTGATTATATCCTCGCCGAGGTGAAGGGTGTCGTTTATGTAGAAGCCCGAGGCTGTGGTACCATCGCCATACTCGGTAGCGAATTGGTTTGTACCATTGACAAATGAGGAGGAAGACTTGTAATCGACTATAGCGGGCGCGATCTCGTTAGCAACTCTGCGGGTCTTGCGAAATTGAGGCTGAGGCGCAAGTGACACTTGTCATATGATACTTACAGCTACCATTCTCACATCCGGCAGTCTTGTTGAGGCAAATGTCTGAATCGCTGGCAGGGAACCAAAGGTCACTACTGCCTGTGTCTAGAATCAACTTAAGGCTTTGTGGCGGCGTTCCAACGGTAACATTGATCAGGTAGCCGCCGTGGGCATTGTCGTTGATAACTCGTGCCTCGGTAGAGTTTTCGTCTCTACGCTTCAGGATCTGGCTCCTGATCGGGGCTGTCTGCCTTGTGATCTTGGTGAGACCCCATTCCACGGTGCCTCCGGCGTGAACAGTGGCAGCAAGGAATGCCGCAGCGGATGCGAGAGCGCAGGCTGCCTTCATCTTTCAAAAGGGGCGAAAGCACTTCTCAACGATATGGAGGACCAAACAACGGTGAGGAAAATTTTCCCTTCAAGCAGAAAACACGGAGAGACACCTTGCTGCGATTTGAAGAGTGTCGGCAGGGCAAGCAAGTATTGTGTGGACGAGAGTGTGCTAGGCAACGCGGCGCTACAGCGAGGCATTACACTACATAAGTAGCTGCAAAACAGCAGCCTTTGAAGGTGGGGACAGCATCGATATTAAGGAAGCAATCGCTCCGCAATCGTAATATCTTTCAGCTATGCTTTTACCATAACAATGGTCACATTGCTGTGAGAGCACGACCTTCGCACGTTCCGGCTGTGGCAAGCTGTGGGGCGCACAGGGAAGCCGCACTCAATGCGGAAAGCTGTCACCAGGCTTGTTGTAGGGACGGAGCCACTATTTCTACGCTACGTCTCATTGGCAGATCACCTGCTGAATCTTAAATATTGTAAGTGGACATCCAACCGACAAACCCCATTTCAGTGATGATGGGATGCCATTGAAGCACCATGTACATCATTGCCTGCAGTCCTGCCTTGTAGTTGTAGGTTAGCTTTTGTTACGCGAGATAAAATTTTGTGATTCGGGAAAACGGGACGTTTGAACAAAAGTCAACACCTAACACTCCAGCGCTCCCGACAACGATATAGAGCAGTAATGACCCGCGACGGTTGAACAGTCACGAAGCGCACCTCCTCGGGGTACGTGAGGACAGAAGAATCTGGAGGCGATTGGTTGCTAGTAGTACAATTAATAGAATGGCAGGATAGCTTTATAGGCAACTTGTTGAGTTTTTGTCAAGAAAGATGCCGTTTTAGTCACACACAATGAAGCCGTAACGTCTACAGCGAGAATTGTGCGGCGTAGTGCGTAGAAGGTGCCATAATGGTCTGCGCAACCAGGTGACCAAGCAAAAGGAAAGGATTTCCACAAAGCTAAAGAGCGGAATGTATTAAACGGTCGATGATATCTAGCTAGCTAGTAATTGTGATGCTTTGCGTATGCAGCCATGCATAGCCTACTTGTGTAGGTTGCCAATATCCGTTTGCCAAGCTTAATACACCACAGCACGCTATGTAAGCTATGTTCTAATAGACATATATAAAGCTGAGGAGGTGTTTGTCGGTCCTGTCAAGTAAATTCTCATCAATCTCATTGGCATCTGGAGCATCACCAAGAAGCTCTGCGGCTCCATCACGACGGCGATTTTCTGCAGCGAGGCGAAAGCGTAGGTAAATACAAAACACTATAAGAGTACCAAAACAAATGATAGTGGAGAGGAATCCGGAGGATAAGATGGCATTTCTTTGGCCAGAAAGAGTTGCGGGCCAACAATGTTGCCAACACAGTATGCAATGAATTGGTGGCGGCGAGGCCCATTAGCTCTTTGGGTCTATTCCAAGAAATGTTGGGATCAAGGCTACAGAACATACCATTCCGTTGACTGTCATTTTCTTAGTAAATCCGCCAAAGTTACCGGAGAATAATGACATGATAAGTGGAAAATTTGCCGCAAAAGAAGTCATAAGACAGAAACCAAAGTACCGAGCCCAAAGTTGTTGAGCGGGGAGCTGTCGAATCATAACTGTACCAGTAATCGCGAGTGCGGTGTTCCATATCATCAGGTAAGTCCGCACATTGGAAAAGTACGAGCTCATGGCTGTGGCGAAGAGAACCACTGGGAGTTGGAATGCAAAGCTCGCTGACTGGAGGAGAAGGGTTTTAAAGGTTGAAAACCCCAACCCCTTGACAATTATTGGCCCAAACTTGGGAGCTAGTTAGCATGAGTCGCCTTGGGTATAGCTTTGCGATGAGACCAACACTTTGAATGCCACCGTTTGGAATGCCAATGCAAAGATGGAAAAGAACTATTATCCATGCAGTACTGTCACAGAGTGCTTCTTTACACTGATACCACTTGAATTGGTTACTTTTAATGCCAGTTTTGTTTTCCGACACCCGCCGAATTGCAATCTTTCGGTCGGATGGGCAAAGGAAGCGAGCTCGGAGTGGCGTATCTGGGAGAAGAAATGTAATGACAATAGCCCAGAAGACGGTCATGCCGCCAAAGATCAAAAACAGGGCCTAGAAGATGGTTATTAGCGTACAGTCGACAAGACTTATATTTTTGTACTAGGAGGCTTACATACCTTCCATGGGGCAATGGAGGTGATTCGGCCAATGCCAAATGCCGCTATTCCGCCAACAATGCCCGCAAACGTGTTGCCTAAGAACCAAAACGCGTGTCTCAAGTGTTGTTCGTCCCTTGTGTACCACATTGATACTACTACACTGAGCCCTGGTGCAATGGGTGCCTCAACAAAGCCGAGGAAGAAGCGCACAGCCAGGATACCAGCGGAATTGACACACAATGCTGACATCATGAGGACGAACCCCCAGACTGCTCTGTATATATATAGTCAGCAACTTAAAAGTGTACGCACAAGACAAGAGTATATGTTAATGGTGGCGAGAATGAAATGAGAAATAATAACTGGCTCACATGGAAACGGCAATGGTTTTTGCAACATGCCAGCGCACCATCAATAAGCTGGCGGGATAAGCTGCGGCCAGAAACCCGACATAGTATAAACCACTTGCCCAGAAGAATTCAAACCCCGTCATATTTAGCTGCTTTGTCACCCCAAGAAGGGCGGAAAAGCCAAGTGCCGACTTATCCAGGAATTGGAACATGTAAGACACCAGCATCAGCGGGACCAGGCTGGGGATGCTTCGTCAACGCATTGTTCACTGAGCACATCAAAAAGTCTGTGACTTACCATGCATAGATTTTTCGAAGTACTCGCTTTTCTTGTGCCGGATCTCGACTCTCAGTATCATTTATAACGAAATCAAATTCCTCCATCCATTTCCTGTCGTCTTTTACATCACCGTCAGCTTGCGCTGTATCTACCGTTTGATTCGCCATCTTTTTATTGGAAAATAGGAGTGCAGATTGCTTTGAAGCTCAGGGTTGAAGACTTGTGTCGAAGACTGCTATCAAAGAACCCTTTAATTTTGTTTTTTTTAAGATTCCGGCTTGAATGTCGGGTTTTATGCTTTCCAGTAAGCGATACCATGCTGCATGTTAGGATGCGCCCCGCAAACAGAAGTTGGGCGGCATCACCCGCCCCATAACATTAATTTTCGCTTACAAGGACCGCGGAAACTGTCCCAATGGGAACAAAAGAGCAGGGGAGCATTGGCTCTGCGTTGCAATTATCGCGCGGGCGAGACACAAGTCCGCGGGAACGCCGCAACTTCAATCCACCCCAAGGCCCGCTGAGTGGGACAGAATATGACGTGACGTGGCTGACATTTAAACGATGGCGCATCGTATCTTTCGATGGCGTATATCGGTCGGTGGCAGCCGTAAGAAGTAACCGTCTCGCCTATTTTTTTGCGTAGTGCGCTACTATCACAAACATTTCTTTTGCGTAAAGAACGGGTCTACCGCTTTATCCACTCGGCTGCCGGCGCGGTTGCCGGTACGGCTACCGGATGATGCAACTTTGGCAGCCAGACCAAACCTGGACTCAGATGTTGAGGCTAGCCATGGTATGGCCCGGCATTGGCACATATCGTGAGATGACCGATGAGCATGCGGGGGCTGCCCGTAAGTCTGCTGAGACATGCCTGTGCCAAGCCATGCGGAAAAGGGGCTGGAAGAGCTGTCATTCCTGTTGAAGAAGGCATCTCATGTTCGATGGTTTCAGATTGTGCCAAACGAAGGTGCTGTCATTGCAGAAGCTGAGGGCATCGTAGTTTGGTATAAGCTGAGTGAGGCCGTGCGCAGACTTGGTCGCGAACCTCGGCTGTGCAAACCGCCGTTCCTGATTAATCCCCCTTCTCACGCCAAGTTTCGTCGATGGTTGGCAAGCCTGGAGAATATGTATTGAGGCAAGCGCGGCAAAGATGCGGAAATACCTCGATCGCGTTCCAGGGACTCGCCCTAGACGAGGGTAATAGTATCACAGGCCAGTTTGTGATGAAAGGGGAGCATTTGTGATCCAGTTAGCTCCGTCGCCGTTTAGTCCATGGTTCGGTTTTGCATCAACTCTTGAATCTAGACGACGGTATTCGTGACAGTCCCAACGGATTCGACGATGCGCACGGCTGCCATGTATTTGGGATCCTGTCGAACAGGTTGTCGTCCACTGAAACCCTCTGCAGCAGCTGGCGGCTCGGAGCCCAAATTATATGATTCCAGCTGTCACAGGTTCATCTATTGTCCTGAGATCTTTGCGACAGATGGAGCTGGGCAAAGGTGATTGTGCTTGCGTCGATCATGGGCACCCGATATTGGATTGAAGAGCAACCTAGCCTCATGCTGTATAGAGCTGCGATGCCGCTGACTGCGAACCGGCAAGACCCTCAGGCCTCAGTTAGTCCCCGCACTCGTTTGCTTACAGGTGTACAGAGTCCGGAGTATACGACATATGCTATGGTAATGGCTAACGTGGTAGTGAACCCCAAGCTCATGGCCGCCCATGCCAGGGGTGGGTGTGGGGCGACAAGGCTGTCGACTCGTCCACCCCGCTGATAGCCGTGCTGGACGAGGTGTAGGAGTGGGGCTTTCAATCGCCGCCTTGTTCCCATCAGTCATACACACAGCTGGTTGGCCCCTCTTCTGTGGTTTAGTGGGTTCCTTGGGCTTGTTCTAGTGGACAGCCCCTGTAGCAGGCACTGTCGTCCATGTTGATTGCCCGCTTGTGCCGTGCGTGTCCCCGCTGAGTGACTCGACGCTAGCACTGCTCAGTCTTTTCGTAAACACATGCCCGGCACCGTCATCTATCCGGCCCGGTTCTCACTATGCTGCTCAGTTCTCAGTATAAATGACTTGACTCACGGCTTGCACTGAACTACCAGCGCGCCGACTACATTAGCCTGCCTTTGGCCTTTATTTTGGCGCAAGAAACCCGCGTGTGCCGCCGCGAGGTGGGAAACTTGGCACTGCGGCTGTGTAGCACCCAGTGCGGCAGCATGGCTTCCGATCTTGTTCGCCGTCTTTGGCGTGCTCTGTTTGCTGCCTCTTCATCGCCTGAATACTCACCCCTCGCGGCTGCGTTTGTGGCTCCGTCATTGTTCTTCCTTTCGCCTGGCCAACTATGGATAGGTCCGCTTATTTCCAGAGTCAACAAAGCCACGGCCATTGAAGAAGATTGGCTGCCTCAGTTTGACCAGTCGGCGGCCGCTTTGCGCGAAGTCTTTGCTGCTCTGAGGGGGGAGCATGGGGCGGTTGCGGCGTTTCTGCTGCAGTTCGACACCGGCGGGATGCTGGTGATTGGAGCCACTCTTGAGGTATGTGACTGCTTTGAATAAGGGCTTGCGTTCTCGCGCCGTTGATTGCCTGCAGCATCCATCGTATCGCGCATTCTTTACTCACTTTACAGATCATGAGTGCCGTGGCAGCTTTAGGGGCCCCTCTCATTCTTCACAGGTTCCTCCAGTCCACTGACAGCGTGCCGTTGGCGTTTGGCATGCTTCTCTGCACATTGCTGGCTACGCTCTGTGGCCGCGCCAAGGACCAGGTATGCCGTGTGCACTCTGCCTGGATCGAGTGCATGCTGCGCAGTGTTATTTTTGACAAGAGCTTCCACTTGTCGCCAGCTGCGAGGATCTCACATCCGCCCGCCAAGATCATCAATGTCAATGCTGTTGACGTCAGCTTCCTGACCAACTATGTTCTCAAGATTCACGACGTCTGGAGCGCACCTCTTCAGATCATTGGTATCGCTGGGCTGACCTATCGCGTCATGGGATGGACCAGCATATTTGGTAACTTTATACCCCTCTCTGAACGAATCGTCCATCTAACATGCTCAAGGTTTTGGCCTCGTGGCCGTAATATTCGTCAGTCAAACTGCCCTGGGTCGACGTATTGCGCAGGCAGTCGCCGGATACGTCCGCCACAACGATTCCCGCCTCGGCGCATACCGCGACCTTCTGAACAACATCAAAGGCATCAAGGCCAGCGCCGTTGAGGACGTGTTCCAGAGAAAAATCACGCATGCTAGATTCATGCAGCTGGATGCTCTCCGATACTGGCTGCGGACATCGTTTGCAATTTTCACAGCCGTGAACCAAACCACGCCCTATCTGGCGGCCTGTGCCGCCTTCTTGGCCTATGCCATGTCGGGGGCCAAGCTCACTGCCGACGTGGTGTTTCCTTGCCTAGCCTATTTCCAGATGTTATACCAACCGGTTACCTTGGCTTCACTGGCATTCTCTCGGCAGTTTTCTGTGCGCCCTTCGATGGAACGCGTACACGATCTGCTCACTGCCCAGGAATCACGCATGCCGCTGCCTGAAGCCGCAAGCCTGGCCAGGCCTTCCGCAATAGCGTTTCAGTCGGCATCGTACGAGTGGCCAAGAGACGAAAAGGACGATGCGGCCACCCTCGAGGTGGGAGATTTGGAGATTCCGCGTAATGAACTGACCGCAGTCATTGGTCGGAACGGCGCCGGGAAGACGTCCTTGTTGCTGGCCATACTGGGCGAAATGGTCTTGTCGTTTGGCAGCTATCAGCTCAACGGCCGCGTGGCATACTGCTCTCAAGATCCCTGGGTCATATCCGGCACCTTGCAGGACAATATTATCTTCAATAGCTCCAGAGGATACGACGCCCGCCGATATAACAGCGTCATTTCGGCCTGCAGACTAGATGTTGACTTTGCAGATATACCAGGAGGCACGCGAGACGCGACCGTTGGCGAATCGGGAAGCAACCTCAGCGGCGGACAAAAGGCGCGTGTTTCGCTTGCGCGAGCAATGTATTCCGACGCTGACATCTTGCTCCTCGACGACCCGCTCTCTGCACTAGATGCACATGTCCGCGCCCAGCTGTTTGGCTCTCTACGTGCCATGAATAAGACCATAATTCTAGGTATGCGTCTAGCTATTTTAACAATTATGTCCTACTAACTAACACCATAACAAGCCACGCTCCATACTTCATTTATATCACAGATGGACCATGTGATTGTTGTTGACGACAACAAGGTACGATGGAGCGGGCCCAAGCAGATGTTTCTCTCGCACACCTGGAGTAGCGATTATCTAGGCCTTGAAGTATCCCACGAGGACCCCAAAAGTAGCGACAATCCCGATAGCGGGTTTAACAGCGGAGCCGACCTCGGGCTTGCAGACGATGCCGCGGATGGCGAGGCCGGAGAAATCGATGGCATCTGGAAGCAAGAAGAGCGAGCTCGCGGCGCTGTCCAGATTGCCGTGGCTAAATTCTACATTGACATGTCGGGTGGAGCGACATATGCCGGCATCGTCCTAGCCATGGCTTGCGCATTGACAGCCAGCAAGGCTCTCTCCCAATACTGGTTCGTGTGGTGGATCGCAGACTCTATCGGACTCAGTCAACATCAGTATATGGGCAGCTTTTTGGGCCTGACCCTTCTGCAAGGCGTCATTACTGGTACGTTTTCATCGGGCAACCCGATCAGTAGCCCTACTAACCAAGCCTACTGCAGGTGTTGTCGGTCTGACGCTTGTGCGTACCAGCATGAGAGCCGCACAGGCGGTGCACGAAACTATCTTGTCCAATCTCATCGCCGCGCCGCTCTGGTTCTTCCATCAAAACCCCACAGGTCGCATTCTCAACAGGCTCTCCAAAGACACAGAGGCTATGGACAGCAGAATCATGAATGCTGTGGATGGATTGCTTGGTGCTGGCACAACAATGCTCGCCTCGGTGTCTATTGTTGCTGCAAGTGGTGTATTTCTGATAGCTGCGGTCGTCCCTTTTCTGCTCCTCCTTGGCTACTGGTTGCAAAGATTCAGAGTGTAAGTACAGATATATTGGCGGCGATGTCTAGATACTAATGTTTACCAACAGAACGGCTCGCGAGGTCCAGCGGCTGGACGCCGTTCTGCAATCTCCTGCCTTGTCTCTGGTAACAGAATCACTTAAAGCGCCCGCATCGGCAAGGGCGTATCAAGCGGAATCGTTCCTTGTCGCTCGTCATGGCCAAGCTCTCGACCGTCTTGCTTCTGCCAAAATCTGCCGACAGTCACTTGACACGTGGATAACGTTTCGCGCCGAACTCGCAGCGGCCTCCGTCTTACTGGTTCTCGTCCTCCTGACGCTAAACGGTGTTGTCCCTCAAGTCAGTGCTAGCCTTGCGCTAGCCACAGCGACAACTCTCGCGCGCCAAGTGTACCTTCTGGCGTGGGCTTGCACAGACCTGGAGATTCAACTAAATGCTGTTGAGCGTCTTCAACTGTATCATGACCGAATCCCTTCTGAGGGCTTCGAGTCGGGCTCATCATGTGCTGAGAGACATGATGGCGGTTCTCTTTCGTCAACTGACATTGAGATTAGAGACGGCTATCTGAAATACAAGACTCGCAAAACTCCAGCACTCGATAACATCTCGCTCACGTTCAGGAGCGGGGAGAAGGTTGGCTTAATTGGGCGCACAGGCATGTATCGACGTGATCCAACTCAAATACGGGCACTAACACCCCGGCAGGCTCCGGAAAATCCACCCTCCTATCTGTCATATCACGGCTGGTGGATATACAAGACGGTAAAATATATCTCGCTGGCATTGACACGAGTAGAATTAAGCCGCGAAAGCTGCGTAGGATGGTCTTTACGCTGCCTCAAGAAACGCTCATCTTTCAAGGCACCTTGCGAGAAAATATAGATCCGCACCATCAAAGGTCGGATCGAGACATTTGGGCCGCGTTGGAGTCTTGCGAAATGAGAGGAGTTTTGAAAGCAAAGTATGGGGAAAACGCCCTTAGTCAGGAGCTGTCGCCTGATGGTACAGAATTGTCCGCAGGTCAGAGACAGCTCGTGTGCGCTGCTCGCGTTGTGCTCGAGCAACCAGCTGTTTTACTAGTTGATGAAGGTAGGCGTTGGTGTCCAAGACATCGTGGTATCCGGCTGCTGATTAATCCTTTTAGCCTCGGCAAATGTCGATTTTGCCTCCGACGAAGCGCTGCAACGTGCGTGGCAAGCTTTGCCATCCAAATCGACAGTTATTATGATCGCTCATCGACCTAGCTCCCTCGCCTGGATGGATCGCATTCTAGTCATGGATAATGGCCGAGTCGTCGAAGATGGAAGTCCAACCAAGCTGCTAAGGCGACATGATTCATATTATCGGTCATCGATTCTGCAAGATGGCCAGATGGCGCTTCAAAATGCGATGCACATAGCAGAAATACATTACGCAGGCAAATAGGGTCAAGCTAATACATAGAATAGAGAATCCTTGATCGTTAGTTACACAGCGTGTTAAGGTTAGGGTAGGGGTCTGAGGCTATACAACGAAGTCATGCAGCCACCTCGGATGCTGCTGCAGGTGTGCTGCTTAGCTTGGTGTACAATAGCCGAGTCAAAGTTTCGCATCAAAATAGCAAATAATTCAGGTCGCACGGCCGCTATTAGACACCAGTAAGACATTGCCTGTTGGCGTACATCGTTTTTGAGTTATGGCCAGCTGTCATCATTAACCGAATATGTTTCCGGATAGGTACAACGTAAATACGGCCGTACGGCACCTGAATCACGCCTCCTCAAACCTCAACCCTCATAGCCTCTACAGTTTCCTAAGATAGGCAATATTCGCCATATAGTTTGACACACTCTTGGTCAATCCATGCAGAAGACGATGGAGAGGGAAAAGGCGGAGCATGCGTCACTAGCGAGAGTGATCGCGTGCCTCATAAATGAGCGTTTTGTAACTGTGTCTTTCGGATCCAAAGCCATTACTCTCTCGCACCCAAATGCCAGCGAACCCGTTTTTGTCGATCTGGACGAACCACTCCAATTCGAAGACTTTTTAGACGCTTCCGAGGTTCCGCACACCGTCACCTACGGCGGCACGGCTGTGTCTGATGGTGCACAGCTCATTCGTATAGTTGGAAGATGGAGAAGCATTGACGAAACTGTGCTGGACAAAGTAAGCCGGGAGTTCGAAAATTCTGTGGCGAATATGGAGCTTGCGTACCATCGCCAACTTGCTCTGTCGTTTGACTCTCCTGCTATTGAGTGGGAACAGGCGCTGATTGAAGCGCACGGATTGCACCCGTGGCACAAGTGTCGGTATCCAGAAGTTGGACAGTTTCTGGATGCAAAGCTCTACTTCCTCCTACTGCCCAGGGATGAAGTTACCATAGTTGGTGATTACGACCAGAGGATCCTTCGGCTTCCATTCGTGAAGGAGCACCATAAAGGCATGATTGGGGACGATGGCATCATTTTCCCTGTTCATCAGGTACAGCTGGCCCGAGTCATGAATATATTCCCGCACGCCAAGCTACTGGATGGGACCATTACAGCACGTTCACAGAGCTCCGTGAGGACCATGTCAGTGCCTGGTGCCGATTTCTGTCTCAAGGTGCCGCTTGCCTTGAAAATCACGTCCAATGTTCGGACGATCAAGCCCTGGTCCATTACCATAGGCTACAAGCTCGAGCCTGTGTTGCGCATGATTGAACAAACTGTCGCGTCATTTGGCGGCTCTCTCACGGTTATACGTGAATATGGTGCGGCAGCATCGTCTAGCCCGCACCTAGGCTGCGTTTTACGTCAAAGTCTCGAATCCATTGAAGCGGAGACCGGAGACAGGATCATTGTCTGCGTCGCACTGATGGAACATCTGCATATTGTGTGGTCCCCAAAGACTCTGGAGCAAAAGGTTGACTTACTTCGCGAATTTTGTCACCAGCTTTTCCGAGCAATCATACCGTCCGTTCTAACATACGGGTTTGCACTGCAGGCTCATGGTCAAAATCTTCTCATACGGTTGCACCCGGAGACCCGTGCGATTCGAGGTTTCTATATTCGGGATTTCACCTCTTTTAGAGTACACAGAGAGTCATTTGAAAAGGCTTGCTCCCTGGAACTTGACACCACGCCTTTCCTCACGAGCATGGATTCCCGAGCCAAGGTGTACAAGTACATGCATACAGTCATTCACACGCACGTGGCCGCTATGGTTCTAAAACTGAAATTAGATTTGGAGGGGTGGAGAGCCGCTCGTGAGGAACTGGAGAATGTTATTCCTACTGGCGATGCACTGGCAAAGGAATGGCTAACGAGCCCAACCGTGGAAGCCAGAGCAACATTGTCCATGCAGATATACGGTGTGGATAAAGAGCTCAAATTGACAGATGTCACCAACCGCTTTTACTATTGCTAGATCGTAGCTGCAGAGAATGATTTTACATTTCTTAATCTTAGGGTATTTTGGTTCAGTTTACATTGCTGCAGATTTGCTGCTTGTATGGTGGCACCAGTGAGAAACTTGCGCCTCGCCGCTCATCACGTTTGCCCAGCTATTTTCCTGGAAAGGCACTTAATTTCCCAGTATTACCATTCTTGGCTCCAGGAACAATAAGACTGCAAGTTATCCCAAAAATAGTAGATCGCAATGCCTCCATTGTGTTGAGGATAATTACAGTTGACTAGCTGTGACTGTCTCTGGCGCGCCACAACCCTATAGCCGGCGCTAAAGACCAGAGTTACAGGGCACCTTGGGGCCTTGGGCACCAAGCGCACTACGACCTTCAGTGCAACTTTACGCCCCAAATGTCCTTTTACATCGTAACCAAACATTAAAAGAGACTGTGTAATATATCATAGCTGTCGAACGTATAGAATCAACTATTAATGGTTTTCTAAATATTTTAGAGAGAAAGATCATGGCGCATAGCATATGGGCTGGAAGCACTTCGCATAATGCAATTTTTGTTGAAGGGGGTTTCTGTATCATCCGCGTATCCAAATTCATGACGAAATTTCTCGGCCCTTTGCCGATTAGTGCCACCCATAATGCCCAGTGGACTCAAAAATGCGGACAATAAGTGCCCGATGCTAGACGCGCTACTCGACACATCTGTGGGTGGCTGTATTGTCTGGCAATCAAGGGCTTTATGATGGTGTAAACCAGCCAAAACCGATCGGAGACATAATCCAGAGGCGGTGGGCATGGGCGGGGGTAGCACCAACCACCTGCCTACTTTGGTCAGCTGGGTGGCTTAAGTTCGCCAGTGAGATGACGATACAAGACCTCTACATCTCACTACCGAGCTTTAGGCTGAAAAGATTTGTAGAAGCGCCGAGTTGAGGCCGTCAGGAATAATGATCAAATTGGTCGAAATAAGGACAGGTACAATAGCAGCATACCTGTACCTTGCGTCTGGAGTGAGCAGGCCGAGCAAGAGTATAAACGTTCGCCTAGAAGAGGGGCAAAATGGGCGATGCTACGAGAGCACTTGGCCCTTGGTGATATTCTCTGTTCAAGACCTCGGATACAATAACACTTCCACGCAAATCACCGTCTCTGAACAGAACAATGCGAGAATCCATCTTTTAGTTTTGGCTTACAGGAAATTGAGTCTAGTTGGGGATATCTTACCCGGTGCTAGGGTTAGGTGACTACGTCGTAGTCTCTAGCTGCCACGTAGGTTCCAGACCTGCATCACGAGGGAGGAGTTGTAGCTGCCGCTGCGACTGCATCCAGACCCGCCATGTCACAGGAGATGGTGTCGTCATTTATTCCGGCCATGTCCTTTTCGGCCCGGTACAAATGTCGACGACGGCAATAATCGACTGCGACCTTGGCGAGATGAGGTTGGAGCAAGCCCCACGATTCGTGCGCATGATGCTGCTCTATGTTGCATCCAACTAGCTCACGGGCTTACCTGGCCCGCACTCGCACTAGCGGCTCCAAGCTCGGTTCCAGGGTCGATCACAAAAAGAAAGCAGTGCTCGGCCATACCTATCTGTATTGTGCCTTGACGCATAAAAGCAGAGCTCTCGCTGTTCGGAGTGTTCTTAGTTTTTGGTACGCTCAAAATTTTGACTCCATCAACGGCAGACGAGTCGGCGTAACTTATAAAGGCTACCCGATTTAGACAAAGTCAGCACACCTGATTGGACGATGCACACGCCTAGCCCCAACGCCAAGGCCCTCCTGAGCCTTGTGGCCGCCGCCAGCACTGCCCTGGTGGCTGCTGCTCCCTGTGACATCTACGAAGCCGCGGGAAACCCCTGTATCGCAGCCCACGGCACGACTCGAGCGCTCTACAACACTTACAGTGGACCTCTATACCAGGTTACCAGAGATTCCGATGGCCGTACACGCGATATTCCGCCCCTCTCACCTGGCGATGTTGCCAATGCTGCCATGCAGGACGCCTTCTGCGAGGGCACAACCTGTCTGATCAGCAAGATATATGACCAGTCTGGTCATAATAATCACTTGACCCAAGCTCCGCCGGGCGGCGCCGCTCGGGGCCAGGACAAGGACGGCTACGACTTTTTGACCAGCGCCATTGGTGCACCTATGAAGCTGCACGGCCGCAAGGCGTATGGCGTCTTCATCTTCCCTGGCTCGGGTTACCGCAATAACAATGCCACAGAAACCGCCATTGGCGATGAAGCGCAGGGAATGTACGCCGTTATGGATGGCACACATTGGAATGTCGGGTGCTGCTTCGACTACGGCAATGCCGAACCTAGCTCGCTGGATACTGGCAACGGCCACATGGAAACAATCTATTTTGGAGGCGGCGATGGATCTGGCCGTGGCACTGGCGATGGCCCCGGCCCATGGATCATGGCTGATCTTGAGAATGGTCTCTTCTCTGGCTTTGATCGCTACAAGAATGTTGCGGATAAGAGCATGCCCTTCCGCTTTGTCACAGGCATTGTCAAGGGCAAACCCGGCACCTGGGCCATTCGTGGCGGCAACGGCGCCCGCGGAGACTTGAAAACATTCTACGACGGCAAGCGTCCCGAGGGCGGTTACGATCCGATGCAAAAGGAAGGCGCCATTATCCTCGGCATTGGGGGCGACAACAGCAACTGGGCTCAGGGCACCTTTTACGAAGGTGTCATGACAAAGGGGTATCCATCAGACGAGACAGAGGACAAGGTACAGGCCGATATTGTCTCTCAGCAGTATGGCGCTACAACCCTAAACAGCGGACCGAAGCTTCTCGTCGACTCCACGGTGTCTTTCCGCGTCACTACTCCCGGCTACGACACGCGCTACATTGCCCATACTGGTGACCGGGTAAACACGCAGGAGGTTACCTCTTCGAGCACCGATGCTCTTAAGCAGGCCGCCAGTTGGACCGTTCGCAGGGGCCTCGGCAATAGAGAGTGCTACTCATTTGAGTCCAAGGATCAACCTGGCGCATTCATCCGCCACTCAAACTATGAGCTTCACCTTAACCTCAATGACGGCACCAAGCTTTTCGGCGAGGACGCCACTTTTTGCGGACTGGAGGGCCTCAACGGCCAGGGCAACTCGATCCGCTCCTGGAGCTACCCAACTCGATACTGGCGTCACTACGGTGCCGAAGGTTTCATTGCAAGCAACGGCGGACCGAAGCAATTCGACAGCAAAGCGTCCTTTAATGACGACGTTAGCTACGCAGTTGGCGACGCTTTTGCCTAGATTCAGGGTATATCGTGAAGAATGGCTGCGTGTATATACGAAGCAGTGCAATATAACGCAGTCTATCTGTTTTGCAATTTCGTGCGGCATGTTCCATCGTGTTCCATTAAAAGTCCATCGCAAATAAGTGACAAGCAGGAATATGCAATAGCGCATGAAATTCTGTGTAGGGTAAGGCCATGGCCCACGTAACAGCTGTCAAGCTTAATCACGTTTAAGTCCAATTTTGCCGGTTCTGCTCAAGCTGGCAGCGCCAATCGTGGCGCATAGCAGCATAAACGCAAACATGGCCCAAAAGCTCGCCCGAAACCCTGCCATATATGCTTCTTCGCCCGGTTTGTTTTGGTGCTGCTTGGAAACAACAGTGGATATCACCTGCATAATGGAAAGGCCCAGAGCATTCCCGAACTGGCCAACTGTGTTAAAAACGGCCCCGGCGAGGGCATGAGTATCCTCTGGGAAAATCTCAGTTATCAGAATTAGGCCGACAGTGAAGATGGCGTCAGTGCTAATTGGTTGCAGCAGCTGCGCAACAAAGGCATTCGCCCAATACACTGATGAAGGCTGGATTGTAGCCATGAGCAGCGGCGAGCCGGCGCACAGCAAAGAAGATATTATAATGATCCATACGGGAGGTACCTTGTGCACAAAGAGCCCCATGGAAAAATTTAATATCGTGCCAACGACAAAGCTTGGTAGGAGACGAATCGAGGCCTGAAGCGCTGACAGATGTTGGACACGTTGGAAGCTGCCGATCATTAATACTTGCGGGAATTTGGCTCAAAAGAAGACTCACAACAGGCTCGAGAAAAGCTCCAAGGAGTTCAAGACGGCAAACGAGATGACAATTGTCGCGCACATTCCCGCAAAGGCTGCATTCTTCCAGAGGGAGTTCGGAATCAGGGCAGCTCTGCCCTTTCTAACTTGCCGATGCATCCAGTAAACAAACAACGGCAAGGTGCAAAGACTTAGGGTCAGTAGCAAAATGCTTTCCCAGTCGTGTATTTTTTTGATGTCGGTACTCAAGACGCTGGGTTGGGTTTGGCCTCAGCTGTCAGTGTTTTGGCCTGCAAGGGATAGTCAAACTTACGCCAAAAGGTAGCAGAGCAGTGTCATAAACGTGGACGAAAGGAACACTCCAACCCAGTCAATTTTCTTTCCAAGGCGGCGAATAGTAGCTTGTGAGTTGTCGGCAGCACGCCAGGTCGGGATGGCCCAGACTCCAGCAGCAGCCAGCAGTAGTGTGAGGCCGCCGGACAGGTACCATCCAGCTCTCCACCCGAGGCTATCTTGGAGAAGGCCGCCCAGAACTAGACCAAAAGAAAATCCTAGCGGCTGACTTAGGCCCAAACATGAAAACGAAATGTTGCGTCCGCGGCCACTCGGGAAAGAGCGGGAGATGATGGCCACGGACGATGAAAGGTGCATGGAAAGCCGACGCCCTGGAGAGCGCGCATAATAATCATTGCATAGGCCGTCCTGGACGCACCAACACCAAGCATCAATGATCCAGCCAAGAAGCAGCCTAATAACTCGACAATCCTCGGCCCGATGTTGTCGGCGATTGATCCAGCAAGAATGAGAGTTGATGCCGTGGCAAGGCTGCATACCGAGGCTGGCCAGAAAGCGAGTGATTCGGGCAGACGAATGTCTTTTGAGATGATTGGGAGGCCTACAAAAACTAGACCCCCTGCCACGCTGTTTGTGAAGTTGACGCCAGAAAGTTGCACTGTGATGATGGTCTTTTGCAGCCTCGTCGCGGTACGCTGGCGAACGGTTGGACCCGATGTACTCAGCGGCTCAAGAGGCAGGTCCTCAGGTTCGCCACTGGGGGTGAGTTCGAGGGACTGTATCTGCGTAACAGACATTTTTGGTAGCTCTATTTATCATGAGACATATGTCAGATGGGCCGTCATTTCTGTCGACGGCCTCAATGATTGTCAACAGCTGCTGGGGCGTGCAGGCAACTGGATCGTCCGCAGTGAGAGTGCTGGTACGTCTTTGGCAGGTGCAAGTGAAACAGCCCTGACCAGTACCATAGGTAGTACCTTAGGTAAGGTAAGCCGTGACGGGAAGGCTAAGTACAGGCCTTGCGGGTGTGACCCCGCTAGCGCCTCGTGAGAGGATGTACTATGTATGTACTGGACGGCGAGGGCCACACTGAGTTTATGCACAGCAGACATTAGATTGCCTGGCAAGCGTGACGGGAGGAGTTGAACGTAAAAATTGCCTTCCTAGTATACGGCGCCCTTTTGAAATAGGGTCGTAAAAGCAGGCAATGTGCCATGGTATTGTTTTGGCGATGGTCGCCAAAGTGGTCAATAAAGCAGTCTCGCAGCTTGGACAATGCCGCGCTAGTCCCGCGCCGCTTGGGGGAGCTGTTTATCACGGAGCCAGACAGCACAGAACAGTGGCGGGACGGGCGATGCCCCGCACTCTATTCCGTACTGGTAGGCAATGTGCAGATTACTCCGCATCTTTCAGCGGCATTCGGTTACGTACAGTACTCATCTTGGTGCCGCCAACTCTCCACTTGGGGAACGCCTAGACTGTTCCAACACCAACACGAATCCCTCAGAGTATCAAGCCGCACAATCACTAAAATGTTCAGCACCGTCGCAACTCTCCTTGAGCCTGGTTTCAAGGCTCCCTTTCCCATCCTGAGCCCTGTAAATAGTACAGTATTACTTGGCGCTTCTGCGCCATACCTAGACGACCGGCCTGCGAGCAATGCATCGAGTGTTGTACGAGTATACTCTAACCGATCGTGTATGAAGCGCAATGAGGAGCATGAAAAGGCCATGTGGAGTTGATACCTGTTATGAGCCAGAGCCCTTGCATCGGCGTTACCTTTTTTTTTCTTCACAATTACAATCCCGTAAAAGGTAACAAACTCCATATACCACTTGTGAGATCGCAAAACAAAGACAGCATGGTTGGTGCAATGCTCGGTATCGACACAGCGAAGTGCTAGAAGCGGGCACGGCGTAACCTGCAGTGTCTTCACCAGGCTGCAACTGGGGGGCCACTGCTGGGCGAATGCAACCAATTTGGCTAGAAGGTTTTGATGCTGCTTATGCTTGGCAGCGCGTACCCCGCTGCAAGGATTCCGCTAATAAAAGGACAAAGAATGTGAAAGGAGACCTATTTCTAGAAAGAAACAAGAGGATGCGGCCACGTAACCGTGGGTTTTCCTTGTTGCGCAGATTCCCAGCAGCTACAATACGTATAGTAGGTATTCTACTGCTTCTTTGTCTCCGCAATGTATGTATATTATTTTCTTTCCATTTTTTTTTTTTGGCACTGCCTTGTGTCCTTCGCTCGCAAAAGTTCATCGTGTTGGTCCGGTGCATTCGAGAGAGGAGGGGTTACATTGTGGTGGGCCAAATATTGCCCAGTCCCAAGCCACTGCGCCACGCACCCATCTTTGTCTCTGATGTATGGCAAGCGGCCAACCGGTCGCCAACCGGTCGCCAACAAGATATGAGCCAACGCAGTGACAAAAGCTGCCGTTTGTGCCTAGAACTTGGACACCCCTCTTGCTCGCCGCAAATTCGTAACCCGAGTATCGAGAGCAACATCCTACTGCGTTTGCTTCCTACATCTCACTGAGACTTTACGCCTTGGGTACTGCTGTCCTGGCCAGATCTGGCAGCTGTAAGAACAGGCATCGCCCCTCCCCGCCCCAAGACCCGTCTACGACTACTCTTGGCAGTAAACGAAGAACGACGGCAGACATGGACCATGTAAAGCATTTGTCTTCCCGTGTCTTGCCGGAGGATGATACTTTCGGCATCGTTGATGCGCTATTCGACTTTACATTGCGCTTTCAGGACTACGTCTTTGCAATACCCTCAGCCCTTTGTGTCATTCTAGCCACGCCGGCATTCATTACCTACGCTATCCGCAAGAAGCCCTGCACCGAGCCTGGCACCTTGCTCTTTGGAAAGGGTGGCATCGTTTCTGCCTTAATCTTGTGCGAGCTGGCCAACGTCATACTCTGCGCAACAAATTCATCAGTCCGGTCTGCGGTCTCCATTACGGCGGCGGCCCTGTCCTTTTGCGCCGCCATCTGTGCGGCGATAATCCTGTACCTTGCGCACGCCTATTCAATCCAGCCGTCGACCTTCCTCAGCATATACTTCTCTATATCAGCTCTTTTTGACATGGTGAAATGCCGCTCCTACTTCATCCGAGCTGGTTTGTCCTCTCTAGGTGGGCTCTTTGCCGCCCTCATGGCGCTCAAGTTCACGCTGGTTGCGCTAGAGGAGGTTTCCAAAGCGCACCTCGTCAAAGCTGATAACCGAAGCAAGCCTCTGGGGAAGGAGCTCATAAGTGGATTCTGGAATCGCTCTTTGTTTATATGGCTCAATCCTACTTTTATTCTCGGCTACAACAAGGACATGACAATTGATGAGCTGCCTGATCTCGGGCCGGAATTCCTCTCCGAAGAATTGTACAACCGATTCGAACCAAACTGGCAAAGCAGTGAGGCAGCATTCATGATCCACAGTTGACAATATGCTTATAACTTAATAGGAAAGAAGGACACCAAATTCTCGCTCGGCATGGCATGCATCCGCACCCTGCAGTGGGAGTTTGTCGCCGTCTTCATACCCCGATTGTGCTGCATCGGCTTCAGGTTTGGCCAACCCTTTCTGGTTTGGCGCCTAGTCACATTTATAGGCCAGACAGAAAAGCCACTTAGCGTCAAGGCCGGCCTGATTGGCGCTACCTTTCTGGTCTACTTTGGGATGGCTGTAAGTCTCTGCCCGTACGAGTACCCCTAGCGATGGCGGCGGACTAAAGTCTCAACAGGTGACCACCGTCTACTTCGAACACCTCAACTACCGCATGGCAACGTTTGTGCGCGGTATTCTTGTGTCGGCACTCTTTCGCAAGACTCTGAAACTGAGCCATGACCAGTTAAAGGAGTCTGCTTCCCTCACGTTGATGAGTACTGACGTCACCGGTATCGAGCGAATGTTTCCTCTATTTCATGACACATGGGCTGGGGTCGTGGAACTCTCTATCGGGCTATACGTTCTCACAACTTATATTGGGGCAGCTGCTTTCCTTGTGCTCATTCCTATTTGCAGTAAGTCACTTCCTCTCACTCTGGCGTAACACGCGTGCAAATGACTCAATATTCGATAGTCATGACTGCGGCCACATCTCGAATCTCGAAAAAAATGGGCAAGGCCCGCTCCGGATGGAATCTCAAAATTGAGGAGCGAGTTTCTGTGACCAGAAAGCTTTTGGCGCAAATGAAGAGCATCAAGGCTTCTGGGTATGGCCCTGTAGTATCAGAGCTTCTGCAAAAGAAGCGGGTGGAGGAGATCAACTTCTCGTCCAAAGAGCGGCTGTTGCGGGTGACCCTGCACGTTCTTCGTAAGTTTGGGTGATGTCCCTTCCCTTCATTCAAGATTGAAGCGCTCACTCTTGTTGTTATTCTATGTCCGCAGAGGGTGTGGCTGAAGGGTTGACACCTGTCGTTGTCGTCGCTGGCGGCCTGTTCTGGACGAAGACATCAGATCAACTGAGTACCGCAGACATTTTCACGACTCTCTCCGTGGTTGCCATCGTCTCTGGCCCTTTATCAAGAATCCTGGTCTGTATGCCTTTCTTTGTTGGTTCGATTGCTTGCCTCAATCGCATCCAAAAGTTTTTGCTCTCAGAAGAAGTGCAAGACAGTCGACACATTAGAGACGCCAGCAGTGCTACTAACAGCGTTGAAAAAGCCCCTGGTCAAATTCAAGCGGAAGCAAATCATGCCTTCCTGCTTCAAGATGCCTCAATCACTCTTTCAAACGAGTCGGGGCCGTTGTTACGAAACGTGAATATGCAAGATTGTGACGGCAGCATCACTATGATGTATGGGCCAGTCGGCTGTGGCAAGTCAACGTTGTTGAAGGCTGTGATAGGTGAGGTAGGATTGAGCAGCGGCACTGCCCAACTCGGGAGCAGATACATCGCATACTGCGACCAAACAGCGTGGCTGCAGAATTGTAGCATCCGAGACAACATTACTGGGCAAAGTGAGTACGATGCAGACCGCTATGCGCATGTACTTCACTGCTGTGCCTTGGACGAAGACCTGATGCAGCTACCGGATGGCGATAAAACACTGGTCGGCAGTCGTGGTTCAGCGCTAAGCGGGGGCCAGAGGCAACGAATTGTACGTTCCCTTTCCTATTTCTGACTGCCCTCCAGGCTCTTGCTGATCCATATTTGCAATGCTTCTCAGGCCCTAGCCCGCGCCATGTATGCGTGTGCTCCTCTTGTCGTCTTAGATGATGCCATCAGCGCCGTCGACAGGGCCACCGCCTCGACTATATTAGTCCGGATTTTCGACAAAAACAGTATCCTCCGCAAGTTTTCTACGTCAGTCATCATGACGACGAACGCTTGTATGTGCAACACGTCTATTCTGTCCAAGTATTGTTTCTCACAAGTTTATCTGCAGTGGAATATCTTCCATTGGCCGACGTTGTTTACTCCATCGGCGAGTCCGGTGATCTAAAACGTGAACCCAACATTGGTGAATTCGTTCGCGAGACCAATGCTTCGCTCGGGACGCGTCAAGTTGCTACGGATGAGAGCTCTGAAGAGTCAAAACCCGAGGATCCGAGCTCGGACGACACCCCAGACGACCCCGAGCTCACAGACGCCCAAGTCTCCAAATTTGGACGGCGAAAAGGGGACAAAACCCTGTATACCTACTACATGAAGGAAATGGGTTGGTACCGATGTGCATTTTGGATATTGTTAACCATCTTGACTGGAGCAGGGGAAAAAATACCGCGTAAGTGCCTCTTCATAATCCGAGCGGAAATTATGGATGCTTACCGTCGTATCAGAAATCTTTCTCCGCATTTGGTTTGAAAGGGATCCGGCCGATAGCAAATATTTTGGAGGCTATGCAGGCCTGTCAGCTGCTTATGTCGTACTTACCTTGGTCATGACCTTGTGATTATCCCCAATATCCCGACTCTACATTTCTGTTGGAACAAAGCTGACTCGTTCCTTCAACTCAGTGTTTACTACCTTACTCTTGTGCCCTCCGCGTCCAATGCTATGCATTTTAGTGCGGTAAAAACGGTTACTGGGTTAGTCTACCCTGAGCTGTGCCCGTCGCGCGTGTCGAGCGCTGCTAATACAGTAAACAGAGCAACATTGCCATTCCTTATGGAGACTGACAGCGGGTCAATCATTTCTCGTTAAGTACAGACCATGCCCTGATCTCACTTCATTTTAATCTATTTGATCAACCAACCTGTGGCGCCATTGGTACAGATTCAGTCAAGACATGACCATCGTCTCACAACTTCTACCACGTTCGTTGCTGGAAGTGGCATTCAGTATGTACATCAAACAAGTCTTGCCATAATGAGCTAACAAGCCCTCAGTATTCGTCATTGCGATTTTCACAATTGGTATCATCGCTTCAGGGGCCAGTTATGCGGCTGCTATTATACCATTATTCTTCCTGGCGCTCTACTTTATTCAGTTTCTCTACCTACGCACGTCAAGGCAATTGCGGCTGCTCGAGTTGGAAGCACAAGCGGCGCTTTTTACGCATTTCACTGAGACCTCCGACGGGATCCGACACATACGGGCCTTCCAATGGCAACGCAAGTTTACTTCCAAATGCCACGAAGTGCTGGACTACTCGCAGATACCTTATTACTGCATGTTCTGTATCCAGCGATGGCTTTCTGTGGTATTGGAACTGTCAACATGTGGCATCGCGTTAGTTCTCGTTTCGGTGGCAGTTTTCCTTGAGAATTCGTCTTCTGAAACAGCAATTGGCCTTGCAATGCTTAACCTTATAATCCTGAGCCAGCTTCTGAATGATTTAATCACCAGCTGGGTAGTCTTAGAGACTTCGTTGGGAGCTATCGCAAGGATCAGGCATTTCAACAAGACAACTCCGGTCGAAACGGGTCTCGATCAGGGACCGGGCGTTTTATTGCCTCAAAACTGGCCATCTGAAGGACGTGTCCGCTTCGAAAATGTTACTGTGCGCTACAAGTAGGTACACTGCTACTCAAGTCTCAGATTTTACACATGTTGATAAGGGTAACTCTCTTTAGATCCACTGGCACGAGGTCGGACGCCGTGCTCAAAGGCATCAACCTTGAGATAAACCCTGGCGCCAAGGTATTTGTAACAGGGCGTACCGGGAGGTAGGTGGCTGCCAATCATATGACGAGGCAGGCGTAAGGACGAAATGTCACTAACAACGTACTTCACAGCGGCAAGTCCACGCTTATTCTATCTATTCTTAACTTGCTTGAGTACTCTGGCAAAATATTGGTCGATGGCATTGATGTCAAAGACGTCGAAAAACAATTTTTACGCTCTCGGCTAACGACAATCCCTCAAGATTGTATCGAGTTGCCCACGTCAGTTCGCTTGAACCTTGCTCCGTATGACGCTGGCCATCCTATACGCGGGACAATGGATGACGTTCTGGAAAACGCTCTGGCCCGCATAGGCCTACTAGACGTTATACGATCTCGTGGTGGCCTTTATGCAACTCTTGAGAGTATAGGATTATCACCTGGTCAGACACAGCTATTTTGCCTCGCACGAGCGATCTTGGCCCGAGAATACACCGGTTCTCGGATAGTGCTGCTAGATGAAGCAACGAGCAGCACTGATGCGGAAACTGACGAACGCTTACAGGCCGTCATGGCGAAGGAGTTTGCTGACTGCACTGTTGTGGCGGTAACCCATCGGCATGAAAATGTCAAACTCGCGGACTTTGTGGTGGAGATGGCGGGCGGAAGGATTGTAGAGGTATTAGACCAGCGTGCACCCAACAGCAAGGGTCAGGATGGGCCAAGTGAGATTGAAGGGTGCACGAGTGATTAAGTGAGGTTGATGGCGCGCTATGCTAAGACACCTGGGAGACAACAGGGAGAAGAAAAGCTGCATTGACGGCTGGTTAGCATTTGTCACTTCGCAATACTTAGCATTGATGTTGAATAGCGAATTCACTATTCACTCATATAAATTCCGCTACTTTCTGCCGGAATGAAAGAGCAGCCGCATTCTAGGTCGCCTCTCAACAGGGCAATGCACTATTGTTTAGTTCACGACATACTGCCCATTTAGCGCTTACTTTGTGGATGTGGGGTACGGTTGGACGCTGAGGTGTGCTGGCTGTTCCGTTTTGTTAGATCGCAGGGTGCTAATCTAGCGAACTGCCATACCAGAATAACCCATCTCCCCAAAACACCTATTGCGTTTACTCATATGCTTCCACTATGATTTAGGGAAGGCGGGCGGAGGGCTGGGGAGTGTTGGTTTGCGAGACACATGTGCAACTTCAGCATACAGCACCAAGGGTGTGGGGCTTCAGGGGTACCTCTACGGTCGCACATTAGATAAGGTGGCCGGAAAGTGCAAATGGCGAATTGCCCCTCACATAAACACACCTACATATATATATACACACTTAGATATATAGTATAAAAGAGTATTATTAGCTATATAAAGTAAAGTAATTTATTTTCTAGCCTAATCTATATTATATTATAATAGCTAGCTCTTTAGCTAGCTTTTTGGCTAGCTTTTTAGCTAGCTCTTTAGGTAGCTCTGCTCTTTAGCTGGCTCTTTAGGCAGCTTTGCTCTTTAGCTGGCTCTTTAGCTGGCTCTTTGGCTGGCTTTTTAGCTGGCTCTTAGGCTGGCTTTTTGGCTAGCTTTTTAGCTAGCTTTTTTAGTAGCCTGCCTTCTACCCTGCCCCCTCCTCCTAAATATATCCTTCTTTTACTTTTTACTTCTTTATTAATTAAAAATTAAAATAATATTTAGTTAATTTTAGATAATCTTAGATTTAAATAGATATATAATAATATATTTATATAGTCTATCTAAGGCTATTATAGTGAATTTTACTGTATAATGTGTTTTTACTGTTTATGAGGGGCATAGGCTATTTGCACTTCCCGGCCACCTTATCTAATGTGCGACCGTAGTACCTCAGGCGGCTCCAGATACCGAACGATCCAGCATCCACTACATAAGCGCCGTCGGCGCTATCTCGCGGGCACCATCTGTGATGCCCATTGGAATTTCTTTATCTAGCAGTGATGCTCCAGCGGCTTCCAGCTTCCATACGTCATTAGTTGGCGTCCAACCAAGGACGGCTTGCCAATGCAGGAATGTTGGCTCCAAAGGTGGCACATAATGTACCATAGTACCACGGTCTGGAGCAGTAGATCTGTGGTTTTCGGCTGTCACTTGAAGCTGCTCTTTGGCGAAGGCCCTAATACCGTAATACTACTAGCTTCGAACCTTGCCTCAAGTCGGTGCGCCATTTATAACGCTGGAGAGGCAGAACAAAGTTCGGCTGTTACCACCCACCCTCCGCTTTCTGTCGTAAAAAGGTGGGTCACCTGCTGACTTCTCCTCACGACGACCGCACATGTGTCGACATAAGCCAATACAACGTACTTTTTGTCGCCCCAATACACATCCATGCCAGATGAGCACACGTCCTTACGGTCAACATCAGTACTTCGGCCAGTCGCTTTACTAGGTGGTTGACATAGCGCCCACGTTTACCCGTTGGATACTGCTCTACTTGCGCCAGTTATAGCCATGGGCATATCACGGCTCTTTCAAGTTGGTGGCACCGATTCGGTGCTATCTAAATTGTCGGCTTTTTCAGATGCTTCTGCGCTTTTTGACAGTCGTACCTGGTCTATCACGTCGTCAATGGTGCTCATCTTGGTCACCCCATTTTACTTTTCTCGAGCAATCGCCAAGACCCCATCCGAGCCCGATCGCTTCACATGGGCCATTACCCGCATTTCTTTCGGTCTGGTAATTATCGAATTTCTCAAGGCTATATTTTGCAACGATTCTATCCGATCTAGTAGCTTTGGTGCTGTCTTCGATGCCATCCTGCATTGTGCTGGCTCATTTTCTGCCGGCGTGCTACTCTATGCAACCGTCATTCATTCCTCGCAATTATCGACACTGTTCAGTTTCTGCCTATGTACCAGTCTGCTCGAAGATATCATCATAGATGTTCGTCACTTCCAACCACATCTATTTGGATATCTATGCTCGATTGCTGCAGTTTTGAGGGTCCTCTTGATGTGCTCGATATGGGCCTCAAACAAGTACGGAGTACAACGGCAGAGCAACGACAAACCGCGACGGAAACCTGCTGTACAGGGGTTTTGGGAGCGATCAAATTTCTGGTGGCTCAATCTTACTCTGGTTTCTCATTTTATGGACGTCAAACGCGTCAACAACTTGATCGATCCAGGACCGAGCTTCAGTTCGGAACTGTTATACGAGCGGTTTGAACCATATTGGCTAGAAGGTAAATACAGCAAAGGTGCCGTTATTTCCTTCTCTATTCATTTACTGACAACCCCGCCAGAGAAAAGACACGCTAAAAAGCCTCTTATTCGTGCAGTCTTGCGTTCACTGCGCTGGGAATTTGGCTTGACCTTCATACCGCGACTGTGTTGCGTATGCTTGAGACTTAGCCAAGCTTATCTTGTTATGCACGTAATCCTCGCTGTGGAACAGAATGTTGCAGCTCAGGGTAGCTATATTACTCTGATGCTGGCTACCCTTCTGATCTACGGTGGAATGGCCGTAAGTTTGGCTGACACTCTCTTCTACTTCTGCCTTACATTCCCTTAATAATCGGTACGCAGGCATCGAGAGCTTATTTCCACTACTACAACAATCGCATGACAGTTTTTAGTCGAAGCATTCTTACGACTGCTATTTTCAAGAAAACGCTGACTAGGCATGGCCAGCAGACGACGTCGCCGACGACGACAGGATTACTTAAAAGCCTTGGCCGTCTAAATCGTATTCTGGTTCGATTTCACGACTGTTGGACTAGTGCACTGGAGCTTGCAGCTTGTCTTTACATGTTGGCCACTATTGGTGGCACAGGTGCTCTACTGGGGCTTGTGCCGCTTCTGGGTAAGTATTTGACTGTGCATCGGGAACGGTGACGCACGCGATGCTTATTTATTATCTCAGTCATGACTACTGTTTCGGCATCGCTCTCCAATAAACTCCTTGATGTGCAAAAAGCCTGGGCGGATAAGGTGGAGGAGCGTGTTGACACGACTTCCGATTTTCTACTGCAAATGAAAAGTATCAAGATGATGGGATTAACTGACATCATGTCCAAGATACTAAACGCCAAAAGATTTGAAGAAATACGTTTGTCTCTCTCAGAGCACGGAGTGAGCGTTATTCTACATGCCCTCTGTAAGTCAGTAAGGCAGTTCGTGAGACTTTGTATGTACTCACACGTTCTACAGACAGCATGTCAAACGCTACAATACCTATAATTGTACTCAAATGCAGTGTGATATCTGCACGTCCCTCACATCCCGGCGTGTCGGAGGTTTTTTCCACTTTGGCCATAGTTGCAATGGTTTTGGAGCCACTGTCTGGGGTTATGAGCTGCATACCTTTCTTGGCGACGTACATTGCCAAGCTCGGTGATGTCGAAGAGTTTCTACTTCAGGAAGACACTCTTGAGACACGTTATATCGATGACGGCTCTTCAACGGGAACTGCCCCGAGGTCGATACATACCATCGAGATCGAGGGTTTGCACATCACTGTTCCAGGCAGGCCCGAATTTACCATCCATGTCCCCAACTTTCTTGTCCGGCGCGGAGATGTTGTTACAATTCAAGGCGCTGTTGGATGTGGAAAATCAACGCTTATAGGAGCAATCATCGGCGACGTGAGTACGACAACAGGACAAATTCGTCTTGGCTCTTCGCGAGTTGCATACTGCGGCCAGTCAGTATGGTTACAAAACATAAGCATACGAGATACTATCATAGGGCAAAGCGACTACAACCCTGCCCGGTACAGAGATGTTGTGTTCTGTTGTGCACTAAACGAAGACTTTGCGCAACTTCCACAAGGACACAATACTCTCTTGGGTAATCTGGGCTCTGCTATTAGTGGTGGCCAGCAACAGCGAGTGGTATGTTACAGTTCTTTTTAAGGTCTTGCAGTACTTGTTTTGTTTGTTTTAGCTGGCTCTCTTCTCAATAGGTTGTGCAGCTATCTTTTTATTCGCTGCTTAATCTCTACTACTTTAGCTAACCATAGACCACTCAGGCTTTGGCTCGAGCCATGTACAGCTGTGCCCCAGTTCTGATTATTGATGACGCACTGAGTGCTGTTGACTTAACGACTGCGGAAATAATGTTGGATAGAATGTTCAGGAAAGACAGCACTATCAGTCAATTCGAAATATCTGTGGTTATAGCGGGAAACGCCTGTAAGTATTGCCACTTTACCATTACAGGTGTATGGCCCTCGTCTCACAACTACCAGTGCCCAAAATATCGTCGGCAAATGCTGCTTATTTCTTTGATGATTCAAGAGTTCTGCAGAAAGATGTAAACTTTCAGTCAACTGCCAGTTTACATCGAAGGTCATCAAAGGGCTGCTACAAAGTTCCTGCTGGCCCAGATACGGACAGCTGGCCACCCATCACTGAGCTGGCAGACTCGCCAGAGCTAGAGGACAGCACATTGGAATGGCGACAAGGGAATATTGGCCTATATTCCTACTATCTAAAGCAGATGGGGGCTTTTTCTCTCGCAGGCTGGGTATTACTAACTGCACTGACTGGTTTCGCCGAAAAACTGCCACGTAAGTAATTTACTTCTAGCCACAACGACCCCTCACTCACACGAAGCAAGAAATGATTGTGGGCCATTGGGCGGAGAGTAACCCAACAGATGATATCTACATGACCCAAGCTTTCATGCTATCGCTATGCTATACCGTTCTGGTGCTTGTTATGATAAGGTGAGAACCCCTAGTCCTACTTGTTGACTTGCCTATTCTAATGATGTTGCAGCTTCTATTATTTCTCTCTAGCGCCAGCTGCGTCCGGCTCTTTGCATTCGAGCATCGTCGCTACTATTTCGCAGTCAGTTATCTACGCTGCTCAATACTTGAAAGAATAGTCCTAACAAACTATAATACACAGGGCAACATTGTCCTTTATTTCCGAAACGGACAGTGGATCTCTTCTCACAAGGCAAGGTTGTTCCGCTGCACGGTCAGAGAGCTTCTTCTAACGCAAAAGTGCATATGCAGATTCAGTGACGATATGGAGGTGATCGCCACAATTTTGCCTAGGACATTTTTGGAGTCTATTTTCTGTGAGCTATAACTCAGTCGCTGAAAGACCTGGGACCTCAAAATTAATCGGGGAGCAGTGTCAGCTATTCTCACGACAATAATCGGCATTATAACACAAGGTGCTCCCTACGCCATTGTCATTGCGCCATGTTTCGCGACGATGGTTTACTTCGTTCGACGGTCTTATCTCAAGGCGCGTCGACACCTACGACTACTCGATATCAAGGCACAAGCGCCACTGTTGACACATGTTATTGAAACATTTAAAGGAGTCGCATATATCCGTGCATTCACCTGGCAGCCTGATTTCACCTGGCAATTTTATGGTCTTCTTGACTACTCTCTAAAGCCTGAGTACTATCTGCTCTGCGTCAAACAATGGCTGATCTTCATCCTGGACCTGGCCATCTGCCTCGTCGCTGTGACGCTCGTTTGCCTGGCTCTCTCCTTTCCTGACCTGTTACCAAAAGCAGCCATTGGATTAGCGATGGTTAACATCACTACATTAGATCCCCTCCTACATGAGTTGATGTCCGCCTTCTGCGATCTGGACGGTGCTTTAGTAGCTGTCTCCGCTACGAAAGCGTTCAATACCCATACGCCAGTTGAAAGTTTGATAGGCAAAATGCCCGGTACTGATTTGCCGGACTCTTGGCCTACTCGTGGTGAAATTGAGCTGCGGGCAGTAACTGCACGATATAAGTGAGTTTACCACGACTTTTGGCTGTGGTTCGAGTAATGTTTGCAGTGTGTTACTAATGGCGTCCAATAGGTCGACTGGGGTACGCTCAAACCCTGTAATCAAAGACATCAACTATAAGATAAACCCACAGCAAAAGATTGCCATTATTGGGCGATCTGGAAGGTGAGCCGAAAGAGTAGACGCAACAAGTCTGCGGATGACCTTGCTGATACTCAACGTTTAGCGGTAAAACGTCGCTTGTCTCATCCGTTCTAAACCTACTTGAATATTCTGGAACGATCCTCATTGATGGCATTGATGTTCAGACTATTGATAAAAACTTTCTTCGCTCGCGCATCACGACAGTTACGCAGGACGGCTTACAGCTGGCAGCTTCGATTCGTTTCAACTTAGAACCTTACGCGCCAACTGACTGTAACAGCAGCGTCGCAGATGGGAAGCTTGAAAGTGTTCTTAAACGTGTGTGGCTGCTTGATGTCGTCAAATCCCATGGTGGCCTTGACGCCCCGTTGGGTCAGATGGCGTTCTCGCCCGTACAGGAGCAGCTGCTAGGGGTGGCACGGGCGATACTCGCTAGGGAATCGAAGCGGTCCAAAATTGTAATAATGGACGAAGCCACGAACAGCATTGACGCCATCCAGTACAAACGTCTACAAGCTATCATTGCAGAGGAGTTTTCAAGTTGTACGGTGATAAATGTTACGCATCACCGCGATGGGATCCAGTTTGCGGACATGGTGCTGGAAATGGCCGATGGGCGGATCACACGCGTCCTTGATCGCCGGACGAAACAAGTGCAAGCAGTTGTGTAGGCGCTACAGAAGGAAGCTCTACTACTTTGGTGCCCGGTTCTATATTGCCAACTCCAATTATATAGCTTCGTACCTCAACCAATTTTAGCCATATTTATTTACGAATACATGCCCTGAGTATGTAACGGAGCTTTGAGCGGTGTGGCGGCTGGAAAACCAAAGCACGGAGGACTCGAAAAGCTATATTACTACATGTTCTGCAAACAGCGCTGGCTCGCACAGTATTAGAGTTGGTCAACGTGCTTTATTGCAGTTATCTTAGTATCTCTGGCCTTGTTCTTTACCGGTTCGTCACCTGAGACTGCTATTGGCTTGGCTATGATCAGCCTCACAACTTTTAGGCAGCTGGTCAATGATTTGGTGAACCCGTGGGTGGAGTTGGAAAGCTCACTGGGTGCCATCGCGCGTACGAGGGAGTTCATTCGCACAACTCCACAGGAAGAGGCAATAGCGAGGAAACCCGCTTGCAAACTGCCTGACTATTGGCCTACCGAGGGTGTCATTGAGTTCAAGAACGTCACAGCAAGATGCAAGTACGTTCAGTGCAGCTTTCTGCTAGAAGGTCCCCGGTCGCTAACCACTGACCGCATCCAGGTCCACTGGCCCCAGGTCACAAGCTGTACTCAAAGATCTGGATTTTAGCATAGAGCCTGGACAAAGGGTTTCTGTAATTGGACGTACGGGAAGTTAAATATCATCGAAGTTGTTTCCATTCATTAATAGCCTTACTCACCCTTTTATAGCGGCAAGTCTTCGCTGATAGGATCGATTCTAAATCTCATCACATATTCTGGCACAATTGCCATCGATAGGACCGACATCAAAACCGTCGGAAAGCAATTTCTTTGCTCCCGTATCACTACAATCCCACAGGATCCTATCGAACTGGCCGCATCAGTTCGTCTTAAGGATCCGCATGACGAGCCTGGTTTAAGTCATCGTCTGTTTGACGATACGCTGGAAGATCTTTTGGCGCGCGTAAGCCTGTTAGAAATTGTCAAATCTCGTGGGGGTCTCGATGTCTCTTTAAAAAGCATGCCACTGTCGCCAGGCCAGAAGCAGTTGCTCTGCCTTGCGCGTGCGATACTCGTTCGCGAGTATACACGATCGCGAATTGTACTGATCGGCGAAAGCAACCACCAACACTGGCCTGGAAACGGACAAGCGTTTGCAAACCATCATGGCAAAGGAGTTTGCTACCTGTACTGTAATCAGCGTCACGCATCGCGATGAGTGTGCAGACTTTGCAGATTTTGTCGTGGAAATGGCTGATGGTGAAATTACACAGATAGTGGAGTGCCGGGAAATTGAGACCGAAGAGAAAGTGGAAGAAGAGGAAGCTGCTTGAGAAATTTGAAGCTATTAAACCGACTGTGTAGCGCTAGCGTTTCTTGGTTTTTTGCAGATTTTATAGGGTTTGTCTTAATTTTTCCAGAAAAGTCATTTAGTACGTGGTGTCATGGTAGAATCCCTCTTCCAAATGTGCCCTGTCACCACTTGCATGGCAACTGTAAGTGCGGCACCCCATTGCCCAGAAAGTACTGTACAGTATAAAGGGTTAGGCGTCTTAGCGGCTTTTAGTGGATACGACAGCTGTTTTTTATTACGAGTAGGCCGCTGTATGTGCGGCGTGCGGGGTAAATGGCTGCTGCGGAGCTTCGCACCAACAGAAACTCCTTCCAATCTTACCTGTCGCAACCTCCGTGCCTACGTGCCATTTCCTCCAACACAAGCAAGGCCGCCGTCTCCGGCAGAAGCGCATGTTCCGATTCTGAATTCCGCCCACAATGGTGCCAGCACGCAGTAGCAGAGATGAGCAGAGCCCCTTGTTGGGCGACCGCAACGAGGACGTCGATCGAAACGCCACTCCGCCGGTTGCCGAAGCCCCTCTCCAGGATGCGACTGTTGCTCGGGCGCTCCGCGTAGCGATCCCTGGTGTTCTAATCATAGTGGCGTTTGAAATCGCCATGGAATTCATCCTAATCGCGTTTAGCCAGCTGATGGAAGGAGCCATCTGTGTCAAGACATATCCTGACATTCAAGAACCTTACAGTGACCCGAGATGCAAGAACGACGACGTCCAGGTGATGCTTTCGTTTGTGAGAGCATGGGAAACAAGCTTGGCGCTTCTGCCCGGGTTTTTAACGGCACTACCGTATGGTATGATGGCTGACAAGTACGGCGCGAAGTTTGTTCTGCTACTGGTATTTCTCGGTAATCTAATCAGCCTCGGCATGGAGACCGTCGTTTGTGAGTGCCACTTCCAAAGCAGCTGAGCTAAATAAAAGCTGACATGACTGGTAGGCCTGCGACCGGATATCTACGACATCCGCTGGATATGGGCGTTTTGCCTTCTTACGGTGGTCGGCGGGGGTTCGATAGGCTGGGAGGCCATGAAATATACAGTTGCTGGTGGCCTTTCAGGTGAGAAGAAAAGGTATTATTCGCCAAAGACGTCAGTAAATGAGTAGTGACGGCTAATTCGGGCTAGGACAACGACTTTCTTCTACGTCGATGCTGTTTCAATGGCTTCCAGGTTAGGCTCTGGGCCGTTGGTCTATGTGACAATGAGCCGTGGCCCCATCGTCACCCAAGGCATCGGGTTAGGGCTTATGGCTCTGGCAATGTTCCTCACACTTGCCCTTCCTGACGTGCGGGAGAGTAAAGACAATTCCGAGTTGAATGGCGAAAATAACTCTGCACCGATTGGCTTTCGAGGGCACATGTCGTCTGCTGCATCGACAGTGCAAACGATATTCCGAGACTTGTTTTGGAACAACTATAAGCTTGCATTTTTGCTTATTAGTCAGCTCTTCACGACAATAGGTAGCCAGGAGATTTTTATCCGCCTACAATATGTCACGAAGCGCTATGGATGGACGTGGGGCGAGGTAAGTCGCGAATCCAGGAGACACTCTGCGTTCGACTGCTTATCCGCACAAATTAGGCCGGTTTGCTAGCAACAATTAGTGGAATTGTTGAGACAGCTCTAGTTGCCGTCATTCTACCTGGCATTAGCGTGATGCTACTGCAAAAGTGTCATTACACAGTTTTCAACAAGGATGTGTGGCTCGTACGGGCCAGTGGCGTGGCCATGGTTCTGGGCAGCTTCGCCACAGGTCTTGCACCAACAACACCGTGGCTCATCGTTGGTGTCGCCGTTTACTCCTTAAGCAGGGGGTATGGGCCTGCTTTGGTCAGCCTGATTGCATCAGTCGCGCACAACGAGCACAGCGGCCTGATTTATGTATGCATTGCGATGATGAAGGCCATTGGCGCGTTCGTAGCTGGGCCGTCGCTTGCCGCAACCTTCAATCTTGGGCTGAAATGGGGTGGTAACTGGCAGGGTCTGCCGTTCTTCTACGCGGGAGTTCTGCAGTTTGTCGCTGTCATCATTGTTTTCACTGTACGTCATGAACAGAAGCCTGTGGAAGATGATGAAGATGATGAATAGTTGGGTGTGTGTACGGAGCACTAGGTCAAGTGGCAGCGAGGTAGCCTCGTATTACCGTGTAGACCTTTGGCCTATTGTATACCAAAGTCAATATATGACGAGATACTTCACTGTACTTGCTTCCGCCAAAGCTTCTGTATCCCATTGGTGCTATTTGAGCTATGCTACTAACCCGTGCGCTCCTTTTCGCTCCTCTCAGATCCTTCTATGAATTTGTGCCAGGTAGCCTAAGTAGTATGCTACGGCGCAAAGCAGTCGCTGATGTCAAGCTCGCGTATTGTCTGCGTAGTCGTGAATGCAATTGCCATGTGTTCGTGCGCATGACTCTGGCCGCCGCAGCAGCGGACGGAAAGATGGATCTGCCCAGATGTGTTGTACCAGATTCCCTATCAATATGACTCATCTCATAAGAATTCGGTATATTACCTCTGTGCGAGGATCAAGTGCGGTGCGTGACACATGACTGGCTGTTGGCGACGACTGGATCATGGAAGTCATCACGTCCGATCTAGAGCCCATCATAGTGCATAAATGCGTTTCTATCATATCAAATCTGTATACCTTTCATATACTGTGGAGTCAAGCCTGAAAACTTCCCGCGAAAGATCATAAGCTCAACATGCACCTCGCATCCGCTCACAGCTGTTGCAGCTTATTTTCCAATGCGCTCGCGATGGCTGCACCCAGGCCAGCAGCACGGCCGCCGCTTTCCTTCATTAAGCTGTTCAACAGTGCGTGAAATACGTCGTTCTCGGGTCTTTTGTTGTTTCGCATCATTGACCCAACATATGAACTCGTTGCGGGCAAGAACGGTAATGTCGAGCCAAACAGCCTCTGCGCTCTCATCCGCAGCAAGCGCATCGGCCAAGTCGTCTGGGAGCTCGTGGACTTTGCCACCGGGGAGAGAAGGCTTTGTCTCCGACATTGATTTCATGCGGGAGGTTCAACATATATTTTCCAAGCAAGAATGTATGTGTCGCCCAAGACAGAGATTCACGGTTCTTGAGCCAGCGGGGCTGAAAGTGGCTGCACTTTGCACCTTCAGCTTGCCGTCACACAGCGTAAAGTGCGGCACGTCAAGGCGGCCACCTCGCATTTTCGGAACGATATTGCGTATAAATTGCTGCGCAGCTGTGCCCGTTTTCTCTCATCAACTTCTCTCTGTCGAGCAATTCGGTCGGATTCGCCATCGTAGCTTACGGTGCGGTTGTTCCTCCACATCAGATTTCTGCTTTCAGAGTCCTGCAGCTGTAGCAGGCTCAATTTGGGAATTAACTCTGCACATTAACGCATCATTGATGCCATTCAGCGCCATGTTTCACAAATTTACAGATGCTACGTATTCGTTGCGAAATATTTAATCAGCGGACATCGCCATAGTTGTTGCTCCGTTGCCATCCTCTGAGAAAACTGGTCATCTATTCCGATTGGAGGCCGAGACAAAGATGATTCCCGTCGTTGACGCAACAGAACAAAGCGACCCAAACTCACGTCAGGTAGCTGACATGGCGCTTTACAACTTGGTTCGAGCCAAGAAATGTATGGCGACTCTCCGGGAGAAACCGCATTGGGATATTGCTGATACTGCATCTTTCGATTGCATGCATTACCTCGGGGACCATGCACTTCGAGCTGCTGCGGCGGCCCTCGACCTACACCAAGGCAATCGGCTATTGGATATTGGGTCTGGCTTTGGCGCCACCGGGCGATTCCTACACAGTCACTACCTCGTTGACGTAACAGGCATCGAATTGCAGCCAGAGATTCACGCTTTGGCGGAAGAGATTACCATGCGCAATGGTATGGCGGCCAGTGTACGGTCAATCAACGGCGACTTTACGAAAATGGCACTTCCAGGGCCGGTCGATCACATTGTATCCTTTCTGTGTATTCTTCACATCGCGGATCGCGATACTTTGTTTAAGAAAGCCGCCGCGATGCTTCCAACCGGTGGCAAGATTTACATTGAGGACTTTTTCGCCCGCGAAGCGCTCACCTCAGCTAGCCAAGATCAATTGCGGGACGTTGTGTCGTGCAGTTATTTGCCGAGCGAAAAGCGGTACCTGGCGGATATGGAAAGTGCCGGGTTCAGAGATGTCCACTTCCAGGATGTGTCCGCCGAGTGGTCTGACTATGTGCGGGCCAGAGCTATCGAATACAGAAAGTGCGCAAGCCGGCAAGATGCGATGCTCGCGTTTTATGACACGGTCAATGAGCTATTTGCCAGCGGACAGGTCGGAGGGGTCCGTATCACAGCAGCAAAAGCGTGAGGGCGCCCCCGGAAGAGCGGCAGGCTTATGAAAGAGGCGGTTCAAGACTTTTGCCTGGCAAATGGCTTGCACTGTGGTATTTCTACCAGCTATGAGTACATATAGGAGGGCATCCGATGGGCTGCCATTCCGGGTCAAGAGTGCCGGCTAACCTGCAGGCATGGAAATTGGCAGTCTAAAAACGGCGCTAAGCTACCCAAGGATCAGCACATGACCCCAGCGATCAAGGGCTGTTTTAGGGCCCCGTTCCAGTACTTTTTCACTACGAATAGCCGCCGCATTGTTTGGTGTGCAGCCATCCATAAAAACAAAAAGGCCGACCGCGGGCGTTACCGTTTGTTGTTGCTTCCCCGTTGCGATGGACATCTTGCAGACCACCGTGGACGGCTTGCCTTGGAGTGTACGGAGTACAGTGAGTTGCACCTTGTTTGTCAATGCTTAGGTAGTGTTAATGATGATTCCATTTGGGCTCTGTTTCCTATTTTTGTTTTTTGTCTCTGGCGGCGCCTACTTGGTCCCGAGGCCAGCAAAACAGTCGGCGAATCCGGTCAGCCACTGCTGATGAAGCCCACTAGTGAGACAAGCCTTGTCCCCATTCAGGGTCTGTAATTGGTCCCCTAGAGCTATGATGGCTTGACTAGTGGGCACCAGCGCCGAGTCACGGCAAGGTTTTGTTATCAGATGAGGTTGGCCCAGCAGAAAAAAAAAAGTCACGGTAAGGTGGAAAGAGTTTGTCGCACCTCTGTCTTGTTACTCGCAGGGACTCTTCTAGTCCTTTAGAGTGGGCCATTATTATACTTTCCGGACTTAACTCGTAAACCGTTGAAGGGAACCGCCAAGACCGGTCTGGGCAGTTGCTAGGTTCCGGAAAAAAAATTCTCTTGCCTGCGCCATCTAATCCATCTAATCAATCTGTGGTCCGAGTCGGCCCTCAATGTCAGCTTTGCGTCGGCGTACTTAATCCCCGTTCCTCCTCAGCGCTACCCTCCCTCGTTTCTCGCCTCCCCGTCCCTTCCCTCCGCTTCGCTTCGCTTCCTCCCACATTGCACTTCCGGAATTGGCCTGGGAGCTCGCACTGCGGCGACTGCTCGCAATCGATTCGACGCTGCTAAGCAATCTTTATCCTACAATCTCGAACCATGGCGGCCGAAAAACACACAAACGGCAACCCCGTTGCCGATGCTGGCGCACCCGACTCCAACGAGCGCGTGGCCCACCAAGCAAAAACGCCAGCCGAAGCTGCGCGGGACGTCCTGTCGCCAGGTGTGAAGCGCATGGAGGCCATCTCGTCGTGCATCACACTTACGGACAGAGTATTTATCTTCCTGAGCGTCTTCCTCATCGCCTACGCATACGGGTTGGATGGAACCGTTAGATATGCCTATCAAACCAAGGCTACAGACTCCTTTGTCCAACACTCCTTGCTGTCGACTGTCAACGTCGTGCGCTCCGTCATTGCAGCGGCTGCCCAGCCCACGTCGGCAAAGATTGCTGATGTATTTGGCCGCGTCGAGCTAATTTGTGTCTCTGTCTTCTTCTACGTCCTCGGCACCATCATTGAAGCTGCTGCAACCAATGTGCAGGTGTTTGCCGGTGGGAGCGTCATCTACCAGGTCGGATACACCATGGTTATCCTTCTGGTCGAGGTCATCATTGCCGATATATCCTCTACCAGGGGCCGATTGTTCTTCAGTTACATCCCGGCACTTCCATTCATCATCAATACCTGGGTCAGTGGCAACGTGACGGACTCCGTCTTGAAGGTGACCACCTGGCACTGGGGCGTTGGCATGTGGTGCATCATTTATCCCGTTTGCGCCATGCCCCTCATCATCAGCCTCTCCGTTGTTAGTGCTCGCGCCAGAAAGCAGGGCCTTCTGGTCAAATATCGGTCGTCTTTTGAGCTGTTTGGTTTCAAGAACCTCGTCCTGGAGCTGTTTTGGGTGCTCGATGTCGTTGGCATCATCCTCCTGGTCGCCGTTTTTGCCCTCATTTTGGCGCCGCTTACCCTCGCCGGTGGCTTGAATACTTCCTGGCGCAAGGCGCATATTATTGCGCCGCTCGTTGTAGGCATTCTTTGTGTGCCAGTCTTCATCATCTGGGAGCTGCGAGCGCCGCATCCCCTCATTCCCTTTAGGCTGATGAAGGACCGTGGTGTATGGGGACCCATGGGTATTGCGTTGTTCCTTAACTTTGCTTGGACCATGCAGGGCGACTACCTCTTCACGGTTCTGCAGGTTGCGTTTGACTTTAGCCTCAAAACAGCAACACGTGTTACTTCGCTCTACTCGTTTACCAGTGTCATTATCGGACCCTTGCTGGGCTTGATTGTCTTCAAGGTGCGCAGGCTCAAGGTATTCATTGTTGCGGGCACCTGCTTGTTCATGGTTGCATTCGGTCTCCTGATCCACTACCGCGGAAGCCCGAGCAGTGAAGGCCGAATTGGTGTCATCGCGGCACAAGTCGTCCTCGGTGCGGCTGGCGGCATGTTCCCTTATCCGGCCCAGGCCTCACTCCAGGTCGGCTTGAAGCATGAGCATCTGGCAGTCATGACGGCAGTGTACCTGGCCACGTACAATATCGGCTCTGCTCTCGGAAACACCGTCTCTGGCGCCATGTGGACTCAGTTGCTCCCGTCTGCTCTGGAAAGCCGCCTCGCGAATGTCAATGCGACGCTGGTCACGGAGGCGTACGGTTCTCCATTGACTGTTATCCTGAGCTATCCCATCGGAACTCCAGAGCGTGACGCCATGGTTGGAGCGTACCAATACATCCAGCGTCTGCTGACCATTACGGGTATCTGTCTGTGCGTGCCACTGATTGTGTTTGGCCTGTTTGTGCGCAACCCCAAGCTCAATGACAAGCAAACTCTGGCCAAGGACGGTGATTCATCGGACGAGGAGTCGAATGTGTCAAATGCCGGGGAACCCCATATTCGTGACGAGAAATAGTGCCTGGATGTGGAGATGATGGAAGGTGGTGTTGTAATTATGTGCAGGACTTTAGATATTTATCATCGCAAGTTGTTTTCACCTGGTCGGCATTCGTATATTTATGCAATTACTTTAATGAACAGCACACTGTAACATCATGACTTTGGCAAGAAAGTATGGGTGCACAATAATAAATGTGTCGTATTGTTGGCGCTTCTCCAACACGGAGGCGGACTTCACCACCGCAATGGATCCTCAGGCAGGAGCACCAAGCGCGTTTGAGCTGAATGGCAGCTGAAAATGCCGCACATCACAACATATCTTGACGAGCCTGCAAAACCTCTACTTGATTGCCTCAAATACAATGCCGTGGTTCAATCCCAACCCTACATTTACGGCCAGTCGCGCTGCACTGGTTCTAGTTCCAGTCATTGCCCCTGCAGCGTACGTGCTGTACTGGAACTGGACCATCCGGAAGAGCTGCAGCTCGCAAACGGGCTTCCTACCGAGGTCCCGTGCCACGATCGAAGACGCGACGGACGACGATACAAACGAAGATACAAAGGCCGAAATCCCCTCCCTTCCGAAAAGCCTACCAACAGAGGTGATAGATAGCCCCGCGGAATGGGTTGTGTCCTTTGAGCGCGTCGCGTCAAGGCCAGTGCCGCTGTCGCTGCTAGTCACGGGAAGCGGCGTGCATGGCAAGCAGGGATCGGACGCCTTGCTCCAGCCATCGAGCATGCTTAATCGTTACCTGAGGGCAACGCACCGGGCATTTAGCTGGACGCCGCAGGCGATTCTAATCCGCTCCATGCTCAAAGAGCAGGATTGCCGCGACAGTTTTACCAGAGATTGGATTAATGGCTTGGCTTTTCGCGTTGGAAACCTTGTCAACGGCGTCTACCGGGTGTCACACTACGCTGGGGACTCGTCCGCTGGAGTGGAGCGAGTCGAGCTGCTAATCGACACCCCTGCGTCTTACACGGGGCCGCCTGTACGGGGGCTGATTTTGGCAGTGCTTGAGAAGTCGACAGAAACGGCCGTCTTTATCAACGAAACGTGGCTTTGGCGTCGCCAGGACGAAAAGCCGACGCTGCTGGAGTCGCCGTTTGGCAAGTGGTTCCACGGATTGTTGGCGGGCTGGATGGTGATCAAGGGCATCGCGGGTGTGACTGCCCGCAACGTTGGTCAAGACGGACGCAAAGCGTGACGGTTGAGTGTACACGTTGTACCTTGGGACACCTTGTGAGGGCGAGATTGAATAAAGTCGCGCCCGGTAGGGCTGTTTCCACCATTACCAAAATAGTGTAGTACCTTCTGAGCAGCGCCGACCATGTGTTCCTGTGCCTTGTTACGCGTCCATTCGATTGGGCTCTTTGGCTTATTTGTTTATTATTGGCATTGTTATACTTTGGATGTGGAAACCTCTGTATCAGCTGCTATCTCTACTGGTAATACATATGTTTGTGTCTGCTTGGTTCCAACTTCTCGGGATATATTGTATTTGCAGGATGTGACACGGAGTACCCTATTTACAGCAAATTGGTTCCACAGCTAGCCATGTCTGATTTATCGGGAGTTTATCATGGTAAATTGCAAGACTCGCAATACAAGGCGATTAGCATTGCCCTTTTTTTTTTTTTTTTTTTGTAAGCACGCAGGCCTTGCCGGTAGAATCATGCGCTTTGTTATGTTTTTCCAAGATGCCCGTCGGTGCTACCCTATACCGTTCCGAAGGTTTGACCAAATCGGTCGCTGCCGTATTGATGTCGGCCCGTGGCTGCCAACAACGAGCCGAGAGATTTTGGCAGGCCAGCTGAACATGGTATAAGACCACCTTGGTGGAGCTCATTTGGCAGGTGGTGTGAGAGTCGGTCTTAGGACTCGCATGCTGCAGTACGAGTATGTCGGACTTTGCATCAACCTGCTCGTTCGCCATTTCCATCAAAGTCTTGGCTTTTGCCCCCTACGGCATACTCGTACGCCACGTGGGGACGGCGCCCTCGAATTGGCGATCAGTGGCCAAGCCGGACAGCGGCCAGACGCGCCAAGTTGAGTTGAGCGGGACTGTGAAGAGGCAGATTGTGACCAGCTCTGGAATATCCACCCGGGTGATTACGCATGCCTACTCATAAGGTACGGAGCAGGTTCTGGTACAACTGCCTGCCGTTGTGCGTATTGTGCTAATTATGTACACCATCCGCTCTGAGGCGACCAGAACTCGACTTGAGCATCATGAACCTATTCCGTGCGATGTGAAGCGAGGCTTCATGGCAGACTCGCGTTGCGTCGCTGCACGGCACCAGTAAAGGATCGGGCTGGGCTAAGCCACGTCATGACGCGGCAAGGCAAGGAAGGTCAAGCCATAGGCACGGGTAGCGTCGATGGCAGCCGATGATGCGCTGTGCCATGCTGGGTTCCCTGCGCTACGAGTATGCGGCGTTTCAGACTGCAGCGAGAAGCAGGCGCAAGAGCCGTACTATGTACGAGTACTCCGTACGTATGTACAACCGAAGAAGGCGTGTAAGAGGGTGAAACCAAGCGGAACAAAGCCGGCGACTGTGAGCGAACCGGATTACAAGTAATATAGCATGTACTGGACCATTTTCCGACTGGCCACTCGGGCCATGTTGCCGGGTGCCAGTAAAGAACGTGCGACGGGTACTGGCAAATGGCGAGCCTGGTGCCAGCCTCATGGACAAGGTGGATATTTCACAGAAGCGCTGTATTATTAGTGCGTTTTAGCCCACAGTGAGCCGTGCCAGTTTAAGTCCTCTACGTAATACATTCAAGGTACGACAGAGAGAACAATGTTGCAGACCCTGCGGAGAATAGGGTCCGTCCACACGCTCGTCTTTTTGCCCAAAGTAGCGACGATGTTTTCCCTACCTACTCGTAGTACGGAGTATTACCTATGAGCTTATTCATTAGGCAGGCAGACAACGTCTTGGAAAAGCCCAAAAGGCTGCGAGAAAACACAGCATCCACAGCCTCGGTAAGGAGTACCATGGTACGAGTAATTTCCTCGCTCACTCTCTTCTCCTCGGCTACCGTACGCCGAAAGGAGTACTCCGTACGGACTACTGAGTACTGAGTTCGAGTACTGCCCCTTGGAGAAATCGCCGCTTTAGCCGGGCGTGTCCACAGTGTCCGCCCGTGTGCCGGCAACAGATGCAGTGCAGGCTAGTACAGGCCAGTTCAGGCCCTGAAAACCGCCAATGGACCACCTTCGCCAGTGCTTGGCTCGCTGCAGTTTAGGGCTGATGACGCGCTGCGCTAGGGAGGCCTCTCAGGGGGGTTGAGACCAACCCCAGTATTCGACGCCGCCTGTGCAACCTGATTGGCTGCCGCGGCACGCCCGCCCGAAAGTACTTTTTCCGGCGGCTTGCTGTGCTCTGTGCTCTGCCTGCGTTTAAATGCCACTGTCGTCAGCTTGTTGCGCCCGGCGGGGAACTCGCTCTGCCTACCCTGATGCAGTGCTGCAGGAGCCTTTTTTTTTTTTTTTTTGTTCCCTTCTCCTCCTGGTACATACCTAGCGAGCTGAGAGGATCTGCCCGCCTGTAATTGCCGGTTGAGCCAGAACAGTGGTCCCCCTGAATGCACACGCGTACCGGGAGTACTTACGTAGGTATCCTGTACTGTACCGACTCGCAGGCAGCTAGCTTAGGTATGCTATTAATACGGCAGCGTTGCTACTCGTAGTGCTCTTAGGCATCGGTAGCGCAAACTCGACAGCGAGGCTACTGGCGCAGTTCTATCTTTGGCAACAACAGGCTTACCATGCATTTCTACGTAGGTAGGTAGGAAACGAGTTTATTTTGAGCCATGGAGTACCTACCTACTCAGTATTACACCATGAGCTGCAGCAGATGGCAACCGAACTGCATGTACTCCGTACCAGTGCTCCTTACCTACTAACCTTTCGGTACTGTACTTGCCAGCCGCCCCAAGGGCACTGCACTGCACCAGCACTAGCCCGATACAGTACCAGTACTTGCACATCCCCACCCCAGTGGGACATGTACCTACCCGGTTGCCGCCTTTGCGCATGACACCACCCAGGTACCGAATACTTGCCGGTGCCACCTTCTAATCTCCTACCTGCTCGTACCTGCTATTACAGACAGAATGCCCTGAAAAGGAGAGCCCCAGTTACACAGTACATAATCGCCTCAAAAGTCTGTCCAGCCCAACAACGGTCAACAATTTTTTTTCACCCCGGTTCCTGGCGAACACGCCGCATTTCACTCCCTTACAAACGCCAGCAAGAAACCGCCCAGTCGGCCGAGCGAAGCATAAACACGCGTCACACGACGACGGCCGACGAGACCCGACGGTAACAGGCGAAACGAGATACCACCAGCACGAAAAAAGCGCCTACCCCTACGTCGCAACCCGGCCAAAACACCCGCCGCAGCAGCGGCAGGATTCCATCATGGCCAGCGCCTGGCGATATCTGCGCCATTGGGGCGGCAGCTCTGCTAATGCCGCCAACACCACCAAATACGAGGCCCTGCCTGCCGAAGAGAGCCAGAACCAGTCGACAGACTCGCGAGATTCCCGAGACTCGCGCGCCTTTCGCACGTCGCGCTCCAAGCGCTGGCGCCTCTTCCCGCGACAGAAGAGGACCGCCACCATCCTCTTCCTCATAGACGTTGGCATCGTCGTCTTCCTCGTCTGCGCCCTCGAGCCGCTCATCACGCTCCTGGGCCGCAACGAGGAACTCTTCAGCCCCCGGCTGACCCTCCACGACGTCGGCCCGGCGCCGCCCTCGCAACCCGGCGCACAGCACAAGATCCCCCGAATCCTCCATCAAACCACGGCCAACGAGACGATTCCCGAAAAATGGATCAAGCCGCAACAAAGCTGCAAGGACGTATATTCCGACTATGAATACAAGGTATGCTCCTCACCCACCCCCTTTGTCACTGACACCGCCCCGCGCTATGCCATGACATGACATTCCCATGACCCTCCCATGACGCTTGCCACCGCGCCCCTCGCCGCCAACTGCCACGGCCGTGCTAACTCCTCGACTCTCTCCTCAGCTCTGGACCGACGAAGGCGCTCGCGATTTCCTCTCCAGGGAATACCCCTGGTTTATCGAGTCATGGGACAACTACGCCTTCCCCATCCAGCGCGCCGACGCCATTCGCTACTTTGTCCTCCACCACTACGGCGGCATCTACCTCGACATGGACACCTTTTGCAACCAGACCTTCCCCATGCACGAGGTCGAAAACGATGATGCCTCACCACACATTGCCGTCTTCAAGTCGACCGTCCCCACCGGCGTCACCAACGACCTCATGATCTCCTCCCTCAGACACCCCGCCTTCGCCATTGCCATTGCCCAGCTTCCGTCCTACTTTGCCGCCACTCGATTCTGGGCCGAGATCCTTCCATACGTCAACATCATGCTGTCCTCCGGGCCTCTGTTTCTGAGCTTGGTCGTCAAGGACTACCTGCTTCAGCAAGACGCCCTGCCCTCGCCATCCGTCACCGTCATCGAACCCGTCAACCTGAACCCCTACATTACCGACCTTGAGAGCAGCACATGGCATCGTTCCGATGCTCGGCTGCTCATGTGGCTAGGCAAGCGCCCTTGGGCCTGGTTCACCCTAGGCGCAATAGGTGTGGCGGCAGGCCTACTCATCTTCAATTACTTGCTGCTTGTCATCTACAGAGCCCTCGCTCACAACCTGTCATCAGTATCGTTTAATTTCAACAAGCAAGCTAAAGTAGCTTGATTTGGCTTGAGGCTGCAGCCCTATTAACCCGCTTGGTTGCGTCTTTTGCCCACCATAGTTTCCATCACAAAGATTTTATACTTCATGGTACGCAGCGACAATGTTGATCTATGTCAATCCTAATAATATAATCAAATATCACTCACTTTCAATGCTTCTTATTCGTACGGGTTTGACTCGTCTATGACTGTACCTGGCTCGTGCCCGAAGCATCAATGCTATTTTGAGACGCATCTTGTACCGTCCACCTTGTCATGGGCAATCGCGCATGTAAGCCTCAGTTTGGTTGCTTCATTCACTCTTGGAGACAGACACAATAGGAACCCGGACCGGAACATGGAGACATAGTGGCGCGTTCAATTACCAAGGCTTATGTGCACAACCGTGCGGTCAAGGATGCGACCATTTCTTGCCTGCCCTCTCAGGCTTCGACAAACTCAAAGCCAGTAGCTTCCTCCTCCTTTGCCTCACTATTTACAAGTACCCCATCACCAGTAACCGCGACGTACTGCCCATTGCTAGCAGCCTTGATGGTGTAAATGCCTTTGGCTGCACCCTTCTTCTGCCGAACGACAAAGCGCTCCCAGCTTGATGCTACTTCACGCGCGGCAGACAGGGCATTTGTGCCCGACTGGTCGGCCGTGACATATTGCCCTGTGCTAACAAGCTTCAACGTGCCCGCGTTGGGCAGGTATGCGCTCTTGAAGATGCCCGCGGTGTCTGCCGAGTCTGCCGACGCGGCAAGCGCGCCGCCGGCATCGGCTGCTGCAACATACTTTCCGGAGGATGCCACCTTGATCTTGAAGTCGCCGTACGGATTCTGGGGCAGGTTGGCGCAGATAGGTTCGTTGCTTGGGTTCGGGCGAGTGCCGATGAAGTACAACTCATTCGTGAATGTGTTGCCGGAGCCTACTGCCCTGTCAGCACTTTGTCTATAAAGGCGCGACATCATGGTTATAATGCTCGATAAACTCACCCCAGGTTGTCAGATCAGAGCTCCATTCCGCAGCGACTTGCGGATTGTTATTCGCATATGCTGCAATGATGACGCATTTCCTTCAATATTGTCAGAATTCGAGCTTTTGAAACAGCTTCTCGCTTCCCCTGCTTTAAGAAGAATCGCACCATTCGTCTCCAATCTTGGGATCCAAAAGTTCGGGCATTGTATACGACCAGACATTGTCAACCCACTTCGCGTCATATAGGACCTTTAATTAATCAGCAATGGTGGCTCGGAAGACATTGATCAGAACCAATCGACAAAATTTCACCTACCTCGTTGGCTGGAATAAGTGGCAAAATCTGGATAGCGGCAATCTGCACTCGTTGGCTACCCCAGAACAGCCAAGCGCCGGACTGCCAGTCCATAACGTTGCCCATGCTAACGAGCTCGCGCATGTCCTGTTCTGGATACGGATTGTCCCTCTCCGTGGGGCTTTGTTCAGGGTACAGGTGCCAATATACCTGGGCCGCCTGCTGCTCTGTAGCAAGGAGTAGCTTTGCATAGTTTACGTAGTCTTGCGAAAGGGCTACAGAAGCCCATAGTAAAGCGCCGTAGTACCCGTTAACGGCCTCGCCAGACGATTCCTGGTCGCGACTACCGGCGCCGTTGGCGACGCCAGATGCCCACGAGTGTCCGGCAAACCAGTCACGGCACCTCACAATGGGGAAATACGGATCCTTCGACGATGGATTTATAATATCGCTGCCACCCCATATTAGTATCGTTCTGGAATTCAATACAGACCATGCCACTCACCGTGCGAACCAGTTGATATAGTCCCTGTGCTCAGCAAGCCAGCCGCCATCAAACTTGGCAATCACCGCTGCAATATGGAGGAAATAGCCGTAGTGGAAATGATGGTCGTTGTAGTAGCCATTCCCAAAGTCGACATATGCATTGTTGGCGCCCGCCTTGTTTATGACCCCTCCCCATGCAGTCTCATAAGCCGGCAGGGTTGGAGACGAGGCTTGGAACCAGTTGTTGAACGATGCTTTTAAGTAGTCCACCACCTTTCGCACCAATTCGGGCTTGCCGAGGTCATCGCTAGAGAACTTATTGTCAGTCTTATCGGGGCAGTCCAACCATGCAAGATAAGCAACTTACGCAATCAGCGCAAGCCGAGATTGGGCAGCAAGGGTCCCTCCCCAGTAGTAAAAGTCGTTTGGAACTGGCGGCTCGGAAGTGTTTAGCTGAGATATCTCATATTCTAGTCCATTGAGGACTGCATCTGAGCATGACGTATCCAGAGGACGTGGCGGGTTCCAGGTGATGGAGGACAACTCGTGTCTCATACGCCACTGGTTGCCAATGGCAGGATACATCCAACCCTAGCAGTTCATTTAGCGCCGTCGAGAAAATTTGAGCTCTCCGAGGAAATTACCTTTGTGGTTAAATAGGCCAAAGAGTCAGTTGAAGGAAAGTTGGCATTTTCCATGCTGAGACGGTGATGTGGCCAGGTGAGCATGAGTAGGTTTGCTCCATCGCCAACGGTCTCCCAATTGAAGATCAAATCGCCAGTGGTGTCCGTAAACGAGTAGTCAACGTTTGCCGCTGCAGGGTATGTTTCGTAATGCTTATCCAATAGCTCCTTATGTTCTTCCTTGGCGAGCATCACAAAGCGAAGAACGCCATTAAATTCACTACCAGCACGGATGCTACCAGAATTTGAGGATTCCGATTTCGCCGTAAGAGTGATGGAAGAGAGCGAGTATACGAGGTATTTCGTTCCAGAAGTATCAACTACGGTAAACTGGGTACCAGTCACGGTTGCTGTCAACGTGTTAGCATCTTTTGAACGGTCGCAGTGACACTTTTGACTCACAACTCTCTCCAGCAGCAAGAGACTTGCCATTGAAGGACTTGATGCCACCATTATTGCTTTTAAACAGTGGCGTAGCAGATTTGTACTTAAAAGTCATGTAAGGAGACCCTGGTACAAGATATGCAGTCATAGTTGCGCTGTCTTGAAAGTATTGAACCGTAACGCTCTGGGTGTCAAACGCCGTTGCTTTGTGGCCCTCAAAACCTCCGTCGTGCTCATAGAATGATGCGAGCCAGTCTTTCTGTACAGGTTGCTTGACAGAAGTTCCATCAAATTGCCGGTCCGTACTTATACCGAACAGAATACCGCGGCCGTCAAGCGAAGACTCATAAGGGAAAGGGCCTGCGGCGGTCTGGTTCCCTGGTGGCGCAGCATAGGGAGCCCACCATGAGTTTGTGGGATGCTGCAAAGGTATTAGCCAGCAGAAAAGTTGCGTTGATTCCGAAGAGGGTTACGTACGGGTGGTTTAAGGCCGGCGAAGAAGGACTCGACTGGTGCCGCGTCACAAACCACCTGTCCACCAGCAATGTCTGCGGCAGAGCTGGGCGAAATTGGACCGAACTCGCCACGCCTCTTCAATGAACTAGAAAGAGTTTCTCCATTATAAATAGAGTCACCCAGAATGTCGCGGACTGGTAATATTCCCGCCGCTGCAACCGACAGACATGAGAAACCCAGTGTAAGTCGAACCATGGTTAGACGACAGATGCACTCGCAACGAGCATGCTCTGCTCCAAGACATTGTGAACCACTGCAGGAATATTTATACTTTTGGTATGCCAAAGAACCACCCTGTTACTTGCAGTTATCACCTATCGTCTAGCGTCCGTCGGCAAGGCCATTGCGCCACCACGTGTAAGGCAGGGCGCAAATCAAGGGCCATCACCTGCCTGTAATTGAAGGAGCCGAGATTCCCTCATCAACAATGTAAGCAAATGCGACATAGTTCAAACCAAAGGTTTCATTTTGGGACGGAATAGTGCCGTATTTGGCTTGGTCCCCGTCGACGTTAGACGGGCCGACTCCAGGGCCCCAGGTACTGCTTACGCGACAAATCGAGAATCCGGGGAAGATTACGATACCCCACTCCAAAGCCACAAGTCTCCAGAACGCCTACGTTTCAAGAGCCGCCATGTGTAGAAAATGAACTAAAGTATGTCGTCTCATTGCCTGCCCTGTGCGTGTGTGCGTTTCTCGTGCGCGGAGTATCGCCTCATGCTTCGCGGATTGTCGCTCCACAGAGGGCTAACACGCGCACACATCCCGCATGTGAGACTAACCCTCGTTGCGACTGCATTGCTCGGTAAAGACATGCTACGCCGTGCACAGAGACACTGATTACAGCCAGTGTAGATAGACAAGGTCTGTTATCTAGTACTATGGTAGCACAAAACGGTGATTACCTATCTACACCCTCCACTAAGAATGCTTGAAGCTCAGTAACTCGTCTAACTCGGCAGTGCCGCCGCCCGATGCCATGAACGGATGGTCCAATAATTCCTCAGCTGTAGGCCGTAGCTGGTCATCCACATTTAAACATTTGGCCATAAAGGACTTTAGAAGAACGCTGTGACTCTCCGGGTTTTGTAAAGGCGGCGTACCGCTGGTCGCGATGAGGTACAGAGCACGCAGTGGCTCCATATCCATGTACGGCGGTTCTAGCTCGGCCATCTCGATAGCCATGATTCCCAAAGACCAGATGTCAATTTTGAAGCCGTATCGCTTCTGCTTGACGACTTCCGGCGCCATCCAATACGTTGTCCCCACCATTGTGGCCCTCTTCGAGCGGCGCGGGGTAAGCTTTGCGCAGAAGCCGAAATCCGCTGCAAGTGTGCGTTAGAACTGGATGACTGTGGGATATCGGGAGGAAACTTACTGATCTTTACATTGCCTCGCTTATCCAAGAGAACATTGTCGCTCTTAATGTCGCGATGGATGATATTTTTAGAGTGCAAATGACTCAAACCTCGGCATGTCTGTCAAGATGTCAGAATCGGAGTAGAAGCCAGTGATGTCGCGGCAGTATTACCTCTCTGCAAATAGTTGCAATATGCCGCTCCGGGATTGTGGGATTGTTGTCGATTATGTCGTTCAGCGCGCCTCCATCCATATAGTCCATAATTACCCACAGCTGTCTGCTGTCATTGAGAAGAAACGCATCTAGAAAATTAATCACGTTGGCGTGTCGGCTCTCCTTCATTATTGTAATCTCGTCAATTAGAAGCTCTTTTCGCTGCTGGCGTGCGAGATTCATCTCTTTGACTGCCACACGAGTGTTGTGACCGTTCTTGGCAGCTATTCGTGCTGCTACACCCGTAGCAGTCGCCGCAATTTTGGCCACATAGACTGAGCCAGATGCACCTTGGCCAATCTTCTTCTGCCTCACATAGGAGGTGTTTGGATCGCCCTCTGAGACAACTGCCTGAAGCTTTGCTAAAAATTCAGCCTCAGAAGTTGTGATATGGCGTAGTCCTTGCCTTCTTCTAGAAGGTACCGGTATAGACGTTATGTTGCCATAATTCGGCCCCGCACGGCCTTCAGGTTCTCCCTGCGCTTTGGAAGCGGCTTTTGCTGGGGACGATGTAATAGGCTCACGACCGGCGGGCTGCAGAGTATGATCAACGGGCATCGGCGTAAGCGGGAGGCGAGGCACTTGCGGCCGCGCGATGTGCCGCGATGGTCCAGCCGAGCCATCGTATGCGGCAGTCCTTTCTGGCTGCCCAGCATTGAAGTCCTTGGTAGAGCTAGCTGCGTATGCTTTCGCATGCAAGTTGGGATTGTCTGCACCATCCAGGCCCTGTACGCCGTCATCTTCGAGCTCGTCGGCTTCCTCTTGGATCCGTGATATTGGGCTAGGGGCCAGGGCGAGATACTCTGACGGATTCTCTGACCTTTTCGTTAGGTCCGAATAAAAGTCAACGGCTTCAATAACTGCCTGAGGGTTGCGCGCGTAATCCTCCTTGGTTATGGCGGAAGCGCCGAGCAGCTGGGCCCATTCCTTTGGGAGTCCCACAAACTCCCTCTTGGTGGCATCAAAACCGACATGGATGCCATGAAAAAAGTTGGTTGGGTTGCTCACTCCCCCGAGCCCTGGGCAGGCAATATGTATAAAGTCAATCCATGTATACAGCTCCTCGTCGGATTTGACTTTGATGTAAAGCACCTTCACTGGGCCATCCTTCTCTCCTGGGCTTGATGAGGGGCCGTCTGCATTCCGCTTTATTTCCATCGTGGGCACTGCCGTCTCAGCACGTCCAATTCCAGTAACATCGCTTAGCAGCAGTGTATAGATGGCTTTGCCCTCTTCAGATTTAAAAAAGTCGACCCAGTCGCTGCGGAGGACCATGAACCGCTGCTTCCAAGTTTGCATGAAGCCGCCTTCCTTTACTGCCACCCAACCGCTTCTCCGGGGCGCAAAGTCGAGGCCAGCCCCATTGTTGTGTTTGCGACGAGCAACAGAGAGGGATACAGTAGATCCTGTGTATGTAGTGGTGCCGGAACCCGGGATTGGAGCTATTGCCGTATTTGCCGCAGTTGTCCGTGGTTGTCTGGAGGTTCCCGGCCTGGGCGCCGTTGAAGCTGCCTGTGACATGGCCAAGGCTCGCTTCTAGAACCTTTCCACAAAGAAAATGAACGCGCAATTTACAATGTGGCCTATCGCAGAGTATCCAAAGACATGCAGTAGGCAAAGCTTGTTTCCGGCGGATAGAGGTGGTGGCTTTCTGGCATCAACTCCCCTCGCGCATCACACGTGATTTAGCATGTAAGTGCCACAAAGGCTCTGGAGCCTAGCCAGAACTTCGGAAATTTGACTGTAAGTAATTTTAGAGTCCCAATTAATATACGGCAAGAATATATGTAGTCCTGCAGATGCAGCATGTAATGCGCTCCAGTAACAGTGGTGGTGCTATCTAAGGCTCGCAACTTGAACACTGCAGACCGTGTATTCTAGCAGTCCAGTGCGACCCTACAATCCACTACAGCCGTCTCCCCAGCCTTGACCTTTTCTATAGCCGCTGAAAGAACATTAGGAACTTCTGTTGCTACATCGACTTTATAGGCATGGATATTGCCCGCTCCTGCAGCTTTGGCAATACCGGCATAATCTGGCACTGGGGCGAATGAAATGCTGATGTCCTCGTTTGTAGCCCTGGTGACTGGACCGTCTGGGTGGACGAGTACATGCGACTTTCGTGGTGCATTCCAGCCTAACCATGATGGTTAATATTGACAAAAATAAGAAAAGAAGCGCAGTACTTACCATCGTTATTTAAGACGATTGTTAGGACCGGGATTTTGTATCTCATTGCGATCCAGTAGACGCTGGCAGGCGACGAAAAGAGGTAGGTGCCATCTCCGACAATCTGACATACAAATCGGCCAGTGCCGTTGCTTTCAGCATCCGACGCGAGTTTAACTCCCAAAGTTGCACCGCCTGACCAGCCCAGCCCGCCACCACCACAATTAATCCAAGAACCAGGTAGGGTTGGCTGGATCCCATCATGTACCAGGCAAGTGTTCGTGACAGCTTCTATAACCCAGATGGTATCCGCTGGGCAAAGCGAGCGAAGTTTCTTGCTCAAATAGCAGGAACCAAACGAGCCGTCTGAACGTGGTTTGGCCACCTGCTCTATATTCTCCAGTTTCAACGTGTATAAAGATTTCCTTGCTTCTTCTTCAACGCCTAGGCTACGACCAGCTAGGATGCTGGCAGCCTCGCCAGATCGAAGATTGGCTTGTATTTGCTCGATTGATGTTAATGCATCGGCCATAAATGTTGCATTGGCAGGGATATAAAAAAGTGGCATCCTAGTCTTCAGAGGATCGATGTCAATGTGAAAAATGACTGCATCGCGGCGCGGCCTGCAACGAGTATGTATCCAAGGAACATCGCAATGTATAACAAGAATAACATCGGCCTCAGAAATTGAGTCATCGACGCCTTGTTTGACTCCAAGCCAAGCAGGGTGATCCGCTGGGAAGCACATATCACTGCCAGCCATATCAAGCACTCTTAGAGACTTGACAGTATCCGCAAGTTGCACCAATGCGGCGGGTACTTTGTGGTCGCGCCCGGAGTAGCCAGTTACCACGAGAGGGTTACTTGCCCGGGCTAAAGCGGTAGCAATTTTGGCGGCCGATTTGCTCAATAGGCCACCTATCTCGACTGCGCCCCAGTGATCCTGGTCAAGATCATAGGGTTTGACGTCTGCCTCGATTACCTCACGGGCTGCGCACAGATAGACTGGACCGGGTGATGCACTAGTAGCGAATTGCAACGCGCGGTTTACCATTTGCTTGACATTCGCGCCCGTTTTAAGCTCTGCAGTATAGCGACAGTACTGGGATACAATGGCACGCTGGTCTGGCGTGTCTTGCAGCCAGTGGATAAACTCGGTCCTCGACCCGCGAAGCTCTCCTTCTTGCGTAAACGGCGAAAGACCTGCAAATATAAGGACCGGAGCTCTGCCCACGGATGCATTGTGAACGGCGACCCCGAGAGCCTGAGTGCCGACATCAACATGAACAATGACACACTGCGGCTTTCCAGTCACTCGTGCGTAGCCGTCGGCCATCGACATCGCTACAGTCTATATGAATTGTCAGAGTGCTTTAATAAACGACGAAAGTTCCTTGACATACCTCGTGAGGACAGGTGATTATCCTCGGAAAATTGCCATCTGCTCGTTTTTGCCCTTCAAGTATTGCTTCTAGGATACTAGGGTGGTCTGAACCAAGGTTGACAAAGCAGTGGGTGACACCAGCCTGCGCGATGGCGTCAAAAAAAGCGAATGCTGTTGTGTACATGACGGTGTCTCCGATATGTATTTCGAAGGTATATAGATTCAGAAATCCTATTGTTGCTTCTTATGTTTGACATTTGTTATGTCTACTAGAGTGCTGCGACTGCGGCTAAATACGGTTCTTCGTCGTTTCGTGACCCCCGCATCAACATCGGTATAGCTTTCGGCACTTAGCGGGCTTGTTCCGACCTCGGAATGATGCTTGCCTTACCACCAGGAACGTCTCGGAAATAAAGAAATCTGAACGCACGCCAATTTGCTCGTAATTAAAAAAAAAATGTGTTATTACTATTCTAAGTGGCCTTGAAGTATATAAGAGAAGCTCGAGCTTCAACAAACTTTGCTGTCGTGAGCGTGATGGGCGGCTATAACGCAAGAAGTAGTCTACCCTCGGCCGGCTATATATTATGTGTTGAACAAGACAGTCTAAGTACAATTCAGGCCAAAATGCCTCCTCTAGTCCGACGTATGCACCTTTCCGTCTCTCTCTAAAACAATAGTAGCTGATTCTGCTGGTGCCTCCTCGTCGGTTGATGGCACGGTCGCAGCTTCGTCAACCGGGACATGGTTCTTGAGGGCGAGGTATGTAGGAACGGCACACAAGCCTGATGAAGTCTCCGTTAGTTGCGAAAGGGTGAACGTTGACTGGCCAGTACTTACCAAGTAAGATTGTATTGACGGCGAGCGGAACTCTCCCGCCTTTCCATTTCCTGGTGTTGAGACCGTAACTGATGGCTTGCGCGAAACTTTCCTGGCCACGCAAAATTCCAGAAAAGCGACTAAGCTGCGAGATATTGGTTGCTTTCGTCGCCAAGAAATAATACAACCAGTTTTGAAGAGCTTGCCTCGCGAAATCCCAGAGCAGTAAGACGAAAAAGCCCTCGACGAAGCCACCGTCTTCCCAGTCCCAGGACGGCGGTTTGGCGGTGTACTTTTCTTGCACTACCCATCCATAGACCCAAGCAACCACGTGCCAGAAAACGATATACCAGAATCCAATCTCTAGACGACACTTGACTGTGAAGCCCTTGTAGTCGAGGAGAGTGCTCATGAGCTGGGAAGATAGAAGAGTGCCGAAGTTGCTGACGAACCCAATCAATGCTCTGGCACGGACGCCGAAGTAATAGGTTTGGAAGTTGCCAGAGTACTGGTTGAAGTATGCAGCCCAGAAGACCGGCAGGAGAATGAGAATATCTTTCCGCTTGCTAACGTTCCAAAGAGCCTTCAATTCAGCGGAGAAGCTCTTTTCAGATTGCACCACCACCTTTGAGCCGTCGCCTCGCTGCACCTTCTCCGGGCGTGATAGCAGAAGCGCAACAGGGGCCGCAACGCATTGCAACGCAATGAATATGAGATATGTATTTGCGTCGACCTTGCCCTTCTTTTTCGCATCGGCGCTGTGGTTCAAAGCCAGCACTATGAGTCCGCCCAACAGCGGTCCTCCTGTGCGAAACCACAGCCAAATATTGAGGTATCTTCCACGCTTCCCTTGCTCAGGATATCCTAGAGCCACTGCACCTTCAGAAGCCCAAAATAACCCGGCTGAAATTCCGCAGGCTGCAGCTCCGACGAGAACCAGCCATACATTGCCAAATCGATTGTTTGTGTAAAGTCCAGCAGAGTAGATGGGGTATCCGATTGCGCCAAGAAATAAAGCCCATGAGAAGCCAATTCGATTCGAAATTGGGCCTCCGAAGAAGCACATGATGCCCATCAAACCAAACACAAGCGCGTTGGCTGCATTGACGAGATATGGCTCTTGAGCTCCGCCTGCTCCCAAAGCATTCATGGCATTCCACAGCCCAGGGGCAAAGAACCCCACGGCACCAATGACGAAGGCATTGAAGAGTGTCGTGCGATACCAAATACGACGGGCAGGCTTTTCCTCCGTACGCACCTCCACAGGAAGCTCTGACTTTTCCGACATGGTGGGCAAACCGAAATTTCTTCTATGCTTTTTACCGCTTTCGTTTGCACTCGCCGACTTATATCGACTTTAAGTAGTATTAGTTTGCCATGCAATCTTCCATCTGTTTACTCCACTCGGGGGACGACACCATCACTAACGAAATGGCGACATAACGGAGCTCCGATGTTTAGACCCGTTAAGGGCTGAAGAATCCACTCTCGTCTTCATCTACATCGGGTCTTCATAACGGCAGGCGGCTGTAGCCGTTGAAACCCGAGCAGTTCTTCATTAATTTATGGACGAGAATATATCAGACATGTTACGTTGCGTTCACAAAGAAAGCAAGAAGATGGCGCCATCGACAACTAACTGCGCGTGTGACGATAGCTTTTCTTAGCATATTGTGGCTAGCTGACATGATTTCGCACCCTCGGAATATTTTGTTCAGCCACAGCCCTTCACGCGGGGCCTATACCAACCCTTATGGGGCAAACTAGCAAGCTGCCGGAGCACTGGCAGCTGCGACTTTGGCATACCGCCCTAACGATTTCGGAGGGCTGGTTCTTGGGACGCGACAGTGGGTCCCAGCATTGGGACTGTACACAGTCCTTCAAGCGATGAAGCACCAATTATGACGAGGGAAGCCGGAAATGGGAATTTTTGACCTGATATAGCATTTCCTGGAATCATTTGCGAGTGAGGCTGCTTTACTGACTTCAAATGATATTTGTACGTTGTCGACGGAATGTTGCACGCAACAGTTTTAGCACTTGACGCTGCCCCAGCGAACTTGGCCACGCCGAGAAGAGAAGCATAATCGACGAAGTTTGCATTCAGAATTGCAGTTTAGAAAATACTAGTACATATACCTGAAAGTAACTGCCTTGTCCCCCTTGGCTGAAAGCTGCTCAGGCGTGAATGATCGGTCCTCTCCGGCTCCAAGCTGACGTCGCCTCTTCGAGTTTATCTGTCGGTAGCCCAGGATGAGGATGAACGTAGCCAGAATGCCTACAGCAATAAAACCAAGCGCCAGCCCGTGCCCAAGGAAATACCTTGGAGAGTCGCGTTTCCGGTAAAAGTTTGATGCCATTGCCTACACGGAAGATAATTAAGCAAAAAATCCGTGAAAGATACGGAGCAGGACACTGATGACTTACACCACCAAGATTGCCAACTCCAATCTGGACTGCCATCCCCGCGCTTCGCTTATATGACCCAGCAAGATTATTTGAGAGCCAGGCGATGACGCCGGGAAACGCCGGGTAAATGGCAGCTGCTGCGATAAAAACCCCGGCATAGACAACTTCCGGCTTCGAAGACGAAATACACCTGGCAAATGCAAACTTAGTGCCCGTAGTCTCGAGCATTGTGGTGGAGCTACTTACATTGTAAAGCCGACGACCATGAAGCAGAAGCAAAAGAGAATTATGGGGCTCCTCTTAGCTGTCTTGTCGGAGATATAGGCGGCGAAAACGGCCAAAAGAGCAGCAGTGATATAGATTGGAACTGTCATGAGCTGTGCTTTGCTGGAGGTGTACCCTAAGTTCTTGATGATAGTTGGCAAAAAGAGGCTGATGCCGTAAAGTGGGCAAACAACCTAGGAAAAAGGGTCAGCCAAGTATAATTAAAGCGGGCATCTTGTAGCATGAACATACTCCCCAGTAAACAAAAATGTTGACCCAAATCTGCCAGTCAACAAATGCCTGTTTAACATACTTCCACGAAAACTCCTCGCTCTGCTCAACTAGAGGTTGAACTGCGCCGTCGTTTTGGGCAGAATCATCATCTTTTGCCTTGGCTTGACCTTGGTATTTCAGGCGGAGGACAACAAAATCCCGCTCTTCCTGGGTGAGAAAGCCAGCGGTTTCTGGAAAGTCATAAAGGAGCCAAAAAGCAGCAATGGCGACCACGACAGTGGCGATGCCTTCCAAGATGAAAATCCAGCGCCAACCTTCCAGGCCACCAACCCCATTCATCTTGCCAATAGCAAAGGCTAAAAGACCGCTGAAAGCGCCAGCAATAGATGCTGCGGAGAAAAACATTGCCTGCCGAAGTTGGATCTCCCCACGACAATACCACATCGTAAGATAGTACTGTAGGGGGGTGTTAGATTATTCTGTGTCATCACGGCAGGAGTTCGGCTCCAACTTACTGCAACACCAGGAAATAGGCCCGCTTCAGTCAAACCAGGGAACAACCTTGCGATAAGAAGGCCGTTGTAATTTTTAACAAGGCCCATCAAGGTCATGACTGTGCCCCAAGCCACCATGATTGCAGGAAGCCACCGGCTGGGGCGCAGCTTTTTGAGGAGAAGATTGCTGGGAACCTCGAAGGCAGCATATGTGAAAAAGAATACTGTAAGACACCAGTTGTACTGGTCATCGGACATATGCAAGTCATCTTGAAGTCCTTCGATTTTCGCGTTGCCGATATTGCCACCTGCAGCGTCGTAGGTTATTAGCAAGAACTGGCGATGAGGTGCGGTGGGCTACCTACGATCAAGGAACGACAGGAGATAAAGCATAGCGAGCATAGGAATAAGTCGTTTGTCCATCTAGTGTCAAAAGTTAATATTTCTTGTCTCATTTATTTACTTCTCTTTGCTTTTATTGTCAACATGCACTGACCTTCCTCAGGATCTTTTTCTCATCCAGGTGAGCGTAAGGAGCGAGAGGGTCACCGCGACCCACGGCGCCATCGCTCAGGCTCGATTCAGCAGCCGATTTATCATGAACTGTGCTGGATCCATACTTTTCAGAGAGATTCATTGCATCCATGCCTGCAACGACTTTGTTTAAGATATTAATAGGCAAGTGCAAATCCTCGTCCCTTGTTGAGATGAACTTGTCCGAATTGGCGAGTTGACGGCAGCTAAGACGGAGGAAAAAAAGCGATATTGCAGAAAAAAAGTAATATCCGCCTTGTGTCCCTCTATGAACAATCAACCTCGTTCGATACTTGACGGCATCTTATAAGAGCAGATGACGCGGAGCCGAAGTGACGGTTCCGATTCTCAGGGAGTTTGGTGTTCAGCGCCACTAGCCCAAAACGAAGCTCTCGAGGTCGACGGGCAGAATGACGGCCTTGCTTTCCCTTAGCAGTGAATTTACATATATGAACGCCACTTTACAAACTGCCTCAGTTCAAGCGCGTAATTGTATTGATCGAGCTGAACTGCCACTACCCCACGCCAAGCCACCCCGCAATCGGCTCGAATATCGCCCTGTCGGATCCGAAACTATCGGTTCCGTCGTGAGAATGTGGTAGCGAGCATTGCTCCCTGCATCTACCCCGGATTCTGATTTGGACGGTTTGGCGCTATTCATACCCATCTAAGCTCGCGCAAAAAAGCGTTAAGCGAGCAGAACCGTTCCCGCATGCATTTATAAGCAGCGCTTTATCCAAGCAAAAAAGCAAAGGTTGACAGGAGCATTCTACGATTAAGTCAAGTTTTCTACTAAGCATCCGTCTGCCCATAAACGTCTGATTGCTCAAATTGGCAACAATTTCAACATGCAGACCAAAATCTCATCCATTCTTGTCAATATTCTATACTTTGCGTCGCCATCTGCTGCCGAGCCCCTTGGAGCGTATAATGTGGACCCAGACTCTGTTTCAGTCTCTGGCATCTCCTCTGGCGGCGCCATGGCTGTCCAGCTAGGCGTCGCTTATTCGAGCATTTTCAAGACTGGGTTTGGCGTCTTTGCTGGGTTACCTTTCGACTGTGCTCGGAACCAATTGGTGCGCCAGCCCAACTTCCAATTGCCACGATGGTACTTACAGCCGAAATAGTATACTCTGTGCATGTACAACAACAATCCGAGCATTGCCCTACCCCTCGCCAATATGAAGGCTTGGAGTGGGACTAAAATCGACAACCTCGACAACCTTAGAGATCGTCGAGTTTACCTACAGGTTGGCACTGCAGATACTACTGTCGGCGTCAGACCTATGGAACAACTAAAATCTCAATTATCCAATTTTATTGAGCCTTCGAACCTATCCTATGATACAATTACAGGCGCGTCGCATGTTTTCCCAACTGATTTTGATGCTCCTGGAAACAACCCTTGCAGTCAAAGCTCCTCGCCATTCATAAGCAACTGTGGCTACGACGGTGCAGGTGCGGCACTCAAGTGGATGTACGGCACTCTGAACCCACGCGCTGCTGCTACGCTTTCCGGAACAGTGCAACATTTCGACCAGACAGGGCCTTATGGAAGCAAAGGTATGGGTGGTAAGGGTTACTTATATGTTCCCAGGAACTGCGTAAACGGTTCTGTGACATGTAAATTACACGTCGCCCTACATGGCTGCCAGCAAAGTCATGGACAAATCCAAACGAAATTTGTCGACAATACCGGCTACAACAGATGGGCGGGTAGGTATTGTCAAAACTTCTTGCGAATTAGAACTGACAAGACGCAGACACGAATAATATTATAATACTATACCCGCAGACCGTCATTGACGGAACATTTCATTTTACCTGGAACGGATGGTTGCCAAATCCCAACGCCTGTTGGGACTGGGTTGGCTGGTACGGAAACGATGCCGATCAGAAAGGAGGTACGTCAGACTTCAGCCATTGTAAACCGTCCATGCTAATATGTGACCTGCAGGCTCTCAAATGAAGGCTATTATTAGCCAAATCACGAAGATTACCAGCGGCTTCGCTCAGATGGAAGAATGATCACAGCGTACAACTATGCCCATTAGCTCTGACTGCTTTCTTTACGAAGATGCGGGACGGCAAGAGATGTAAAGCCCCGTAATAACCGAATATGCAATGATTCCTCTAATGGCTCTATCTTCTACATGCCGTGTTGCAACTGCGCCAGGACCTTTGCCAAATAATTCGTACAATAGGCACTGGTGACTAGTCCGTGGAAACATGCGGGCTATCCCAATTATAAAATCCCTGACCAGATTTAACACCCAAATGCCCTTTCTCTAAAAACTCAAGAAGATATCCCTGAGGTTCCGAGGGGATGTCTCGCCGCTTGGCTGCGTAATGTCTCTCAATGTCAAGCACTACATCCAGGCCAACCACATCCATTAATTCAAAAGGGCCTTTGCTGGTCTTCAGAACGCTTTTGAAGATGCTGTCAATCTCCTTTGGAGTTGCGGCCCCTTCGGCGGCGGTCAAGAGCGCCTCCCTCTTAATAGCCGCCCAAATGCTATGCGACCAACGTCAGACGGACTGTGCCATTCACGGAATATACGTTGCCACATACCGATTGTAAATATATCCCATGGATGGTGCCTTAACATGAAATGGCGTGAATCCATGCTTTGCACTTTCGATTAGCATTTTTTCCACGAGCAGTGGCTCCGTGGTCTCGTGGCCCATGATCTCTATGGCTACTCATGTATTTGATTAGAATGATTTTCTCAGGCTTCAGACAGAAATACCGTATCCAACATACCAGGTGTCTCAGGTGGCCAGTCTAGATTACTGTTAGTGAAGAAGCGCTCTCTAGCTATAAATGCAACTCACAAGTGTGTGCGCTCAAGATGCGTGAAGGGTGCCGAAGCTTAAGTCCTGCTATAAGCTCTCCACATGCGTAGCTACTTGAGTTTGAAGCTACAATGGTAGTCTTGGAAGCTGCAATGTCCAACTGGGTGAGAACTTCCTGCTTAAGCGCAAGCCGCTCCGGAACGCACTAATCTTTTGTTAGCTGTTGAACAGAATGACCTCAGGAAGTACTCACTTCAACTACCAGCCATGCGTCTGTCAAGGCACTCTCAAGGGAGACGGGGGAGAACGTTTTTATCTTGCCCAGAATGCCTTTGTCATCACGCTGTGCCCGCAACATCTCCACGGTGCGGACGCTGTCCTGTAATTGACTCTGTAGGCCGTCGATGAGGTGCACATTATTCCCTGTGCTTGACCACTATTCCAAACAGTATTAGCAATCATTGAAGCGATTTCACGATTCGTGCATTTTGGAGCGAGGCGGTACCATGTAAGCTAGCCGTCGTCCCTGTGTACCTGCCCCAACTATAGCGACGGTTGTGGATTTTACAGCTCTGGTCGCCATGGCTCTCAATTTTGACTGGAAACGTCTTGGATAAGCGAAATTAAAGAGGAAAAGCTGAAGATTTTTTTATTAAATATTCGCTTCGTCGATGCCAAAAAGGACAGCGGTAAGCGACAGTGAGGATGGTACGCTCCTGGCCGGAAGCGAGCGCTCGCAAGCCTCGGATCCGATGCTAACGCCAGCCTCCCACCTCCGCCACCACGGGAAGTGGGCAACCGCGCGCCTTCTCGAAAATGTCGGAAATCCCTTGATGCATGCACTTCAGCTAACTAGGAGTCTAGCATGTAATATTGCGTCAGGTCCTGATGCGGAGTGGCGATTTCTTCTGCTGTGCTTTCCAGAGAAAATCGGTCGCGTGCCGCTTGGACAGACTTGGAATTGGCAGGTAAATTCTTCAAGACTTGTTCCAAAGTGGACATGAGATTTGAATACGTCGCATCCGAAATTTTACCACCTGTTGCATCTCGTTCAATGGCCTTGTGCATCAGCTGTACACTGGCCACGACATGATGGGGGTACGGGTCGATGGACAAAATGGGAAATGATGCCGTCGTATTTGTAGGGTATCCTGTGTCAAAGCGTGCCCATTCAACGCCAATTGTGAAAGTATTTTGTAGACCAAACACCAGTGTATTCATGACAGCAGCCTCGGCTCCGGAAATAGCTTGTGCAAATTTGTTAAGGAGGTCGGTGCGGTCGAGTGCTTCGATTACGTCCGCTAGCATGAGAATGCTTAGGTGGTAGTGAAGCATGAGTGAGTCTAAACGCAGATGGTTAGTAAATGATGTAGTAATCGAATCGCTAGAACAAAGATCTCTTGGCTTACACCATCGAAGCTTGACCTGTTGGCCAAGAAATGGCATCCGGCTTTGGCAGGCGTTTAACGGTGGGCGAAATGTGTCGTCGAACTCCTGCATTGCTGCCATGACGGCTGTATACGATTTCTCAACTTCAGTCTCGTCGTATCCATCCCGTAATGCTTCTTTGAAAACAGCTGTTAGTTTCCAAAGCAGCAACTTCCATCCCGTGCCGCTCGAAATGATCTCATTGGCTCTCTGGTCAGTCATGTCGAGTGTGCCATCACCACGCCAACCTTGAACGGTCTCATGGAACATTTTTGAAGCAGACTTGACTAGTCGCCAAGGTAGCTCCGACTCGAAACCGAAGAGGCCAGATGAAAGAAAAGGTCGGCAGTTGAGCGTCAAGGAAGCAGAAGTATCGAAGGTCAGTGCCGCCCAATAAGCAATGCTCTCAGCAGTGATAAACTCTGAGGTACTTATGCTCTCTGGACTGGCAGCCGCTGTACTTCGTTTGAGAGTGGGTGAGACCTTGGAGCCGCTGAACTGTAAATTTCTGTGTCTCGCTCGCAAGGTTTGAATTTGCTGGAGAGCCGCATGGACGCACGCCTGCCCGGAGATTCCATCTGTCTCTTCTTCTTCAGAGATGCCAAAGGGAATTGGAGTGAGCGCAAAGAGGAACAGAGAAAGCATGGAGCGATAAGAGGGACGATTGCTCACACGTAGCATATCTCGACGCGCGCGACGCCAGTAGGACTGTGCAACTGTGCGGTGATACTCCGTCTCTTGAGGGTCTGAAGACGTAACAGGCAGCCACCTGGCTGAGAATGCCGCGATGGTATTTTCGAGAGACTGATCTATCAAAGCATCTCGAATGTCTTGATGTGTATTCCTGGCTGGGCTTGGGGCAGTGGGATCAGCCGATGCCTCGCGCATCCACTTGTCTAGCTTGATGCAAATTTCTGCAACATCTACTTGAGGCTCTGCTGGGCTATTTTCACCTAAGCTTGCATCATATTTAGTAGGTGTCGTTTCGAAGACATTAACGCGGCTTTTTCGGGAACACATACAGAAAAGGACATCCGTAGCATCCCATCCAAGAGCCGAAGACAGCATTGAAGCCTTCATCATATATCTTTCGAAGCCACTGGGCATCCAGAGGTTTAAGTATTTCAGAGACTGAGCGTGACGAGGCCGATTCGTCTGGTGAATATCCTGGCACAGGTCCAGCGGTTGGTGACTCGGCTCGGCCGAGCGATGTGAGGTCACCTGCCTCCTGCCAGCCCTGGAATCTTTGCTGAGGGGAGAAATGAGCGGGATCCTGGGATTCAACTTCCCCGGAAGTCACTGGGGTTGCGGCGGCAGAGACCAACCGGTTGGATCGGCGTGTCGCAACAGATGTCTTGGTACCGGAAACACTTTTGACGTTTTTCATCCACTGGACGGGTTTAAACTCAGTAAGACCCAGAGAAAGTCATTTATGCACTCATAATTAGGGGCATTATCCCAAAACGTACCTTGAAAGTGCATTGTTTTCTACGTTTCACGCAGCGAGTACATTCGGCATTCTCGTCGCCGGATTCAAGTCTTCGAGATGACGCGTCACATCCAACGCGGGAGCGTCGACACTCATCGCAGCTTGAGAATTGTGTTCGACGCACTGCCTGTGTGCGATGCATTGCTTATATACATATCCGGTCTAGGAAGAGGCGGATGTGCGATGAGGGTATTCACAACTTGAGGTGCGTCGCTGTGGCGAGTCTGAGCTCGGTGGGAAGTGGCTGGGCTATTATTGTGGGGGAGCCTCTCACCCCAGCATAAATGCTCGCGGCAGCATTGAGAAGGACCTTGCTAATTCCTCCTGCGCGATGTAAACTGTAGATTTCGAGTTCGAATAATTTCATTGGATTGTATCTCTAGTAAATTGAATGTGAGGGCAACAAAAAGAATATGTAGGCGGCCCGACGGACGCCCTGTCGACTTAGCAAGATGCCAAAATGGATTGGCAGCGTGACTCAGCGTCTTGCAGGCGACTCGTTGGCTGTCAGGCTCAATATGCTGTCTAGGATTCGTTGTATGCGCTACATGTTTTTTTCTTTGTCTTTTATTCTGCATCTCAAAATTACGGTGCCGTCATGCTCTAGCCTCCATCGCCTTCTGGTACGAGGTAAACAGTACACTGGTGCCATTACCTTAACCTCCGGTGCTGGACTCCGCAACCCGTCAGGTGGGGGTGATGGAGCGGAGCAGCGGGACAATGGGGCTGGGCCGGGGACAAGGACCCATTGCCGAGGCACAGGCACAACCGTTCTCCCTGGCAGGTATGAATTCGAAACGCTCCGCGAAGAACCAGTAAGTTATCCCTAGAAATCCATTGTCGAGTCTATTTTCTACTTGCATAGCGCTAATGACGATAGGGACAGGATGTCGCGACCTACCGTTCTCTATAACCCCACTGCTGAGGGCATCACCATCATTACTATAGATCGCCCTTCAGTACGGAATGCAGTGAATCATGATACGGCTACGCAGCTAGCGGAAGCCTTTGAAGCTTTCGAAAAGGATGATACACAAAAGGTATGCGTCTTTACTGGCGCTGGAGACCGATTCTGCGCTGGCTATGACCTTCACGAGGCCGCCCAAGGTGCAAGTGGAGGCGCTACAGTGCAGCCCGTTGATACTGTCAATGGTGCACGCGGGCCAATGGGCCCCTCGAGAATGACATTTTCCAAACCCATCATTGCCGCTGTTTCAGGACATGCCGTTGCTGGTGGCCTTGAGCTTTCACTGCTGGCTGACATCCGCGTGGTGGACACATCGGCTGTTTTCGGCGTGTTTTGTCGTCGGTTTGGCGTCCCTCTCATTGACGGCGGAACGGTACGCCTGCAGAAAGTGATTGGCCTAGGCAGAGCTATGGATATGATTATCACGGGGCGCCCAGTCGGGGCCGCCGAGGCACTTTCATTTGGACTGGCCAACAGAGTGGTTGAAAAAGGCAAGGCTGTCGACGAAGCCATGGCTCTCGCTAGAAGTCTGCTAGGGTTTCCACAGAAGTGCATGAGAGCCGACATCAAGTCAGCTCATTACAGTGCCTACGATGCAGTGAACCTCACAGACGCTCTGCGGTTTGAGTTTGCGAATGGAGCGCCGGTTGTGGCAGAGGAAAGTGTGGAGGGAGCCGGCAGGTTTGGTAAAGGCGAGGGTCGTGGTGGCAAATTCAAGTCGAGTAAGCTATAATACATGGATGATAGTCACATAACTGTTACAAAAACAATAAGCCATTTGGCATTTGGTCTGATGACCGCTCACGCTACGGGCTAGTTTTGAGTACGCTACCTACTAGCTTGGATGTGGAACAAGGAGTTGCGGCATGTGGCTTACTTCCATGAGGTAATGGAAACTCCAACAGATTATTCTATAAAATCTGTTGTGAGTTTGAGAATAGCTTACGGTATTGGGTCCCTGACAGGTGGCCACGGCTCTGTGAAAATGCCTAACAGGTGTGCGAGCTCCTTGGTAGCTGGGCGTCGAGCGGTGCAGCGAGAGCAACTGTCTCCTGTGCAGAAACAAATTTAAAAGAAAAAAACAAAGCAAAAAATAAATAAAAATAAAACAAAACAAAATAAAATAAAATAAAGAACGCAAAGGCAAGAAAGCCATACTGAAATTGGATCTTTGACAGGACTATTGACTACGGTTGATCGCTCTGTAAGCAATCTGAATCGGGCAAGTCCCCAGAGTTGACCATTACCCTCTTGGGCAGGTAGAGTCGGGCGCGGCAAGAGCGGCACAGTGAGCTCCTAGCGACACACAAACCGGAAACTTCGTCAGCGTAGCTAGCGACCCGAAATCATTACTTTAGAAGGCTATTTTAGCCCCTGCTTACTGCGGTCTGTCTCCCACGTGTTCGATGTGTTACCGCAGGACACGTTGATCTCCGAGGCTGAGCGTCGTTATCCATCATGAAGACACGATCCCATTTCGCCATAACTTCAAAGCCAAATTTCGACGACGAAAAAAAAAGAGAGAGACTTTTAGAGTTACGCACGAGAACATGTAAAAAGATGACGTTTTAATGTACTGGCCCGAAATAATCTGGGGTAGGAGCTTACCTCCGCAAGAATACCCACCTGCCGGCTAACACGGCTTGACGTTGCCAACCGATGCTACGCCAGCATTGACAATGCGGCTAACTCTTACAGATACATATTATCCCACGATTAATCTACCGAGGTTGTTAGTTGCTGTACTCTCACTACGATTCCTAATCCGGTAGTTCTGGAACAGCGTCAGACGTAGTAAGGTTCTGACTGCGCAGCTTTGACAAATACAATAACTCTTCAACTTATTCATAATATTCGTCCTAATGCAATATTCTAGTCGAGTTTAGGAAGGTAATGATGTATTACGAAACAGATTCAAGATTATTTGACAACAAGATATTTATAATGGCGCTGCAATTCCTGGCTATATAAGTGGCGGTGTCTTCGGACTTTGACCGTGATCATCAGTCGAACTTCTAAGCAGCTATACACACCTCTATTACCGAATAATATGTTTTATTTTACAGCATGTGCTGTCCTGATTGCCTTTGTCGCATCACAGGGCTATGCTACGCCTGTGGCGCCTTCAGTCCTTGCGACGCTGGGCGAGCACTTGGTCCTTGAAAAGGTGACTATTCCATCAGAATGGTCCCATGCCGGAAGCCCACATCCCGAGTCTGTCATGAACATGCAAATTGGTCTCAAGCAATCTAACATGGCTGGCTTGCAAAAGAAACTGCTGGAAGTTTCGCATCCTGACCATGCCAGCTATGGCAAGTGGCTGTCTAAGGATGACATGGAACAATACACAAAGCCCTCTCAAGAGTCAGTTGCCTTGGTGAAGACTTGGCTTTCTGCTTTTGGTATTGATAGCGAATCCATCTCTCAACCAACCCCAGACTGGATGGAAGTCCGTGTTCCTATCACCAAGGCCGAAATGATGCTCAACTCCAAGTACTCGCTGTTCAACGATTCTGTCAGTGGGAAAACCATCCAGCGTACTACCGAGTACTCTATTCCGCTGCTACTCCATGATCATATTGATACCATTCAACCCACAACTGCCTTCCACCGTCCTATGGGTCCTCAAACAGCTCAGAATACAACGGATGCAATGCATAGAAAAAGGGCAGGCTGCGATCCGAACAACGTCACACCTGATTGTATTCGCAGCTTCTACAACGTCGATTATCAAGGAAAGGGAAGGGCGTCTCTGGCAGTGACTGGCTTTATCGGGTTCTCAGCTAGCCACCGTGATGCGGCATCATTCTTGAATCAGTATGACAGCAGCGCCAGTGGTTCCGACTTCAAGGACGGATCAATCAGCGGCGCGCAAAACAACCCTAGTAATCCTACGCTGGAAGGTAACCTGGACACTCAAGTTGCACTTTCCCTTGGATATCCAAACCCTGTCACGTACTACTCTGTCGGCCCTTACGACAATCCGGACTACGAGTTCGGCGACGAGCTTGTGAACTTGGGGAATTTCCTGAACTCTGACTCCAATCCTCCAACCTCCATTTCCACCTCGTACGGAGGAGAGGATCAGGGATTTTCTTCTCAATACCTCGACAGAATTTGCAACGAGTTCATGAAGGCTGGATCTCGGGGAGTGTCCGTCTTCTTCTCTTCCGGTGACTTCGGCGTTGGCGGCAACGAAGAGACAAACTGCAACCAGAGCTTTTACGCACTCTTCCCTGCTTCTTGCCCATACATTACCTCTGTCGGCGCTACTCAATTCAGCAATGGAGGTGAAATTGCTGCTGAGTTTGAGCGTGGCGGTTCGACTGGTGGTGGATTCTCATATCATTTCTCGGCTCCTTCATACCAGAGCTCGGACACTTAAGTCGTACATCAACAGCAACCTCGACAGCTCTTATGACGGATACTACAATCCAAATGGCCGAGGGTACCCTGATATCTCTCTTATTGGCGAATACTATGACATAGTATTAAACGGCGATAGTGAGAGGGTATATGGCACCTCGGCCTCGTCTCCCGCATGGGCTGCGCTCGTCTCTCTCATCAACGATTACCGCCTCAGCAACGGAAAATCTAGCCTCGGCTTTTTGAACCCTCTGCTATACGAAAATTCCGCAGCCAGATCTGCCCTAATCGACATCACTAGCGGACACAACCGTGGCTGTGGAGAGTATGGCTACCCGGCAGCCTCGGGATGGGACCCAACGACCGGCCTTGGAACCATGAACTTCGCCAAGCTGAGGCAGGCACTGGCATGAGGAGCTCGGCTTTGAACGCTGAGCAGCGTCCGGTTCCAAGTTCATTTATATAATTGGATCGCTGATGCGGGAATGTAACCTGTTGAATGCTTAGTATCTTACATTAAATATACTTTTTTCAGCTTGTATCGCAGTACCTTGTCCAGCTTCCCTTTACTTAGTCTTTGGCAACAAGTGGGCACACCAAGTGCAGCCACAGTTTTAGGGCTGCAGCTGCTGCCTAGGTTTCTGTTGTAGCCAAGCAAGTCCACGATAGAGGAAGTCTGTAAAAGGGATATAAACTAATAAAAATCTTTATTTTATTGCCTACGGGCATATGGTCAATCGGTTTTATACAGTATGTTGTTCTGCATATTCCCTTCCCGTGTTCGACTTCCGCTAACTCATTGCAACAGGAGAAGATTAGCATGGTCCCTGCACAAGGATGACACGCTGGCGCAAGAGAGAACCAACGTTTTTTTGTTTCTTTTTAGCCGCACAGTTTTTAGTGGATAGGCTCTGTAGCTAGGCTATAGAGGAAAATCGCAAGTATTTTAATTCATTCAATGAACCTATTCTGCCATGGCATGGGGGACTCGACCTTGGAGCGACGAAGCAGACAATACTCAGCCGGTGTTGTAAGACAGCCAGACGACATTGCGTGGGTCTGGTCTCCAGATGTACACAATTACGCAGTGTTGCTTCGATAAAAAGCCTTGTTATATTACAGCAGCCATTTGAATAGAACGCAAGCAGGCATTGGCAACCAGTAGGCAACGGAAATGCGTACTCTGTACTCCGTACTCGGTGCTTCCCGTGGATATTAGCCTCACACTGGCTTTAGGCTGCGATGGATGTGGCGGGTGAGCCTTGGCCCAATACTAGCTGGGCGAGCACCGCCACTTTCCTGGGCGCGCTTGACGTCACCACCGGTGGCTGAAGAGGCAACCCGAAACAAGAAATCATCACGAGCTGAATGCTATAAAGAGCTAATGCTGGGCACTTTCGTGCAGCCCACCAGCTAGAGAAACCTTGGCTTTGCAACATTCGCACATCACAGAAACCCAGCCACGCAGACATTTTTCATTATGCAACAGCAACTCCCTCCTATCAACCCGCCGATTGACATCTTTGGCCATGTCAGCCATGGCGAGACGCTTGTCCTCCAGGAGAAGATCAGATCTCTTACTGGCGATAGCTTTGACATTAAAGATGCCAGCGGACAGCCGTACCTCAGAGTAAAGGGCAAGCTCGCCAGTATATCTGGTCGCAAGTCGGTATACTACGGAAACACGCACTTGTACGACATTTGCAAAGAACACATGCACATCCATAGCACGTACTCGATTACAAGCCCAGCCGGCGACAAGATCCTCGAGGTTAAAAGTGGCTTCAAAAGTACGTATTAGTGCACACACACTCTTTTTTTTTTTTTCGGTCGGGTTAGCAGAGCACTGACGTTACTGAAACAGTTGGAGGCTCCAAGGCCACAGCTACCCTCTTTCCGGGCACCGGTAAGGAGGCGAAATTTACCATGAAAGGAGGCTGGTTCGATACAGCAGCAGACATTATGTGTAACGATGTGGTTGTGGCCCGCATTGACCGGAAGCTCTTCAATGCTCGCGAGTTCTTCGGCGGCCAGCAGACATACGCGCTCATCTGTGCACCAGGCATCGACAAGGCCCTCATGGTCGCTATGTGTATAGCATTTGACGAGAAGAACAACGAGAAATAAAATGTATGATAGGCTGAATGGAGAATGGGAACTAGTTAATTTTGTATCGAGCCTGCTGCTCTCTTTTCATGTCAAATTGTTGCTGCTCCTCTCCCCATTCTACCATGATCGATGCACTGGTAACAGAAACAGTGTGGCGGACAGCTGTGTTCAGGTGCATATCCGGGCGCTCCATCACCCCCGCAAACCGCGACCCCGCTCTTTAGCCTCGAAGCTTTTCTGCCAGCCCTAGTTACTGGTGTAAGTCTCAGCAGTAGTCATGATAAAGCAGCTAACCACCATGCCCGGACACGCAGAAATATAAGTCCTAGCACCAATAAAGAATCCATAACCCCATTTACGGCATCATAGATGGGTGGTTCGGCAGACTTCAAGGCAGAGCCGCTGTTCTTGATGTCCAATGGCGAACCGGTTAAACCCAATCCTCGAACACTGAGATAACAGCTTCTCAGGCGTCATCATGTGCCTGCCTCATATTGCCCAAGCCTGTCAGACTAATTACTGGATCAGTGCAGGATACAAAAATGCCTATCTCTTAGGCATATAAAATTCCATCCGAGCTTACGTGCTGGGTTCGCACTCTGTCACGTAGCTTCCAGTTCAAGAAGGTAGAATGTCTTCATCCCCGCTTCTCGTGCCCCCTTCGCTCAACTGCATCGCCAATGATACCACTTCTAAGGATTGTATTGCCACGCTTTAGCCCTGTGTGGAATAGTTTGTCCCCAAAGAGGCATTAGCTCATGCTTGTTTTCCAAAGGTTCGCTGTCAGGTGTGGGAGATGCTTATAAGTCACTCCGCACGGGGCTATAATTGGCCCGAATATTACTGTCAATAACGACCAGGCTAGTCGCCTCCTCATCCACCCATTTATAAAGATCGTTACTGCTACTGCTGCTTTTCTACTGCACAAAATATTTCCAACTTCTTTCACAGTATTTAGTTAACAATTTAGGAACCGATCACTTTGAACATGAAGGGTGTTGCTGTTTTCTTGGCTGTCCTTGTTACCCTTGCGGCCACAAGCCCCACACCGGAGTTGGAGGCTCGCGGACGGGCACGTACCATGCGGTCGTATAGTTACGACTACAGGGCTGACCAGCTCCGCAATAGATCGTATGCCGCTAACCGCCGATAATACACCCTGCTGGCGCTGACTTCTAGCTATTCAGTGTGTAAGTGTTTTTATGCATTGCACTGAGCTGAAGTATCCCGGCTAAGTTAAAAACCTCATTCCAGCCTGTATGTATTTGGTGAACAACAGATCCTGCAGGGCTGTTGTACTAAAAGAGAGTCAGAATTTTTGTCGATCCCACCCGCCTATGCTTCTTCCGACTAACTAACCGACTCTAGCATGTATGGCGACCGACCGTGTCTTAAACTTGAGCGTTATGTTAATATCAATTACACTAGATGGTCAGTGTTCGAGCGACGTAGCAATTTCCTTGACTAATGACGGGTCCGCGCAGGATGTGAGGTGCTCGACCCCAGACGAGGCCGATGCCAGCCCTAACAACAGCAACAGTGTGTAAGTACGTCCTCGCCACAAAGTCGCAGTTCTCTAGTTAGAGCTAACACATGACTTTCAGGGAGTAAGACTGTCCAAAATCACAATTTTAACCGAACAGCTCTTGAGCTAACGCCTTTTGCGTAATGTGCAGGCGGTGCGTCTCCTCCCCTTACATGCACGTCCGCTTGCAGATTGACTGACTTGGGCTTTCAGGGTGTAAGTGCCTCCACGTCCCACCACGGTCAATATTTTGCCATGCGCAGCTAACGAAAGTTGTTTAGTGGGTGAGCATGCAAATGCCCTCAAAACTACCACATTAGCTAATGCTATTTGCTGGGCAGGTTGTAAGTATTTTCTACTGTTCCGCAACTGCGACCCGCTGATCCCGTGTCTTCCGTGCGTATGTATCCCAACGGCACCACGAACTTTGTCGCTCTCTTACTGATGCGACCCGTATGCAGTGTGTAAGCTTTTAGGTCGAAGAGATATACTGTGGTTTCTGCTATCTTACTTTTATAATCCAGGCTGTGAGGATCTCTGAGTCATTTTAACCGCTGTCAAGCGACTGACATCCAGGCCAGTGCGTAAGTATACCTGCTGTCGTAACCAGGTTTCAGTATGCTAAACGCAGACAACCGCATAGCCCGTAGGTGCATGTCGCTCTTCTGCACTGATAAAATCTAACGATTGACCGACTTCTGTGAATCAGGGGGTAAGAGCTACTGAAGCACCGCCGAGTGTCCTCTGCTGACTGAACCACAGGGAGTACGTGGCGCCCAAGTGACAAGCCAAATACGCTGCGATTAACGATGTGTTTTTGTACTCTCAGGAAGTAAGTAATGTATTAATACAAGTGGCATATAGTCACGGAGATTACGTGCTTTACTAATGCGTCTGCTCCAATCTAGTGGGTACGTCGTGCAAACGTCAGAAAGCAGTGAGACTCCAGCTAAAAGTAGTTGTGTCCAGGGTGTAAGTGTTCAAATTTGCCACGCAAAGTATGGGATGAAACTGACAAACTCCCCTGTTCAGTGTGTAAGCCATTTGAGCCCCTCTACTTTATATTTGAGCTCCTGCTTAAACAGCGTATAGCATGTGAGTTGTCGCCCTTTCCATCACGCGTGATACTGCAACGTATTTGCTGACTGTTTCAGCCGGTATGAGCCACCTTTGACCGCATCACAAACACGGCTAAACAAAGAGATAAAATAGGTCGTAAGTTGCTCAAAATCCCTAAGAAATCCCAAGTATCAAGTAATAATAACTTTGGGTAGAACGTAAGTATACACGAGGGAAAAGCCTCGCCGGTTCCTGAGGTGCTAACTAGGTCGGACATAGCATGTAAGTCACCATTATTCGCACAAATTGTAGGTTGCGCAGGGCTAACAAAGCACGCAAGGGCCGAACCGTAAGTCGCAACTCGTTAAGTGCCATTTGTCAGGCTGCGCCAGAAAATCGTGTTATACTAAGCGAAGCGCCGGCCCGCAGTGTGTAAGTCGCCTCTCTTCCTGTCGCAAAACGGCGCACTAAGGACACGCCAGCTTGTAAGTCTTGGCTCTGCAAAGGTAAGTGCGACAAAACTAGTATCCTATTAATGAATTGGTAAACGTAGTGCGTAAGTTTCCTTTCATCTATTTTTCAAGGTCAACGGAGATGATGACGGCCATCACAGCCCGGTTAAAAAGCGATACGCGACGAAGGTTATATCGAAAGGATTCTCGGTAAGCTTTTCGGTCGTTGTATGGAGTTCTCCTTTGGAGTTTAAGCTCGGCCGGCCGTAAGCGGGTGCATTTAACTAAATTATTTTAAAATACATTCAAGTTTCACACCTACCTGGTCGTTGTGGTTTCCGTAACAATATCTGCAGGGTAGGTCACCCTGTGTGTTGTTTTCTCATCAGGCGTAGATACTTTGCAGAGCGGGTAGAAATATTCACGACGGCTATGATTCGGCTGCACCACCTGGCGAAATGAGCCTATCTTTCCTAAACAGCAAGATCTATATGCATAACACATTCTTATATGTTTAGAAACTTTTTTATTCCAGCCTCTGAAATAAGATGAAATCTATAGTACTCGTGATTCGGCGCGTACAAGAAGTTTCCATTAGGTAAGCTGGTTTTGCTGCTGTCTGCCGGACGGCCCACTTAAAAACAGCTGCGTGGGAGCTCTTGAGCCGTTTTACAATTGAGGAAGGGTGTCGTAGCGCGGAACAGACATTCGCTCGACAAATCTAATCGATTATTCCTTGGACGAGCGGCGGTTTCCGTCTGGTGCATCTCGTCGGCCTTGCTCTTAATTGCGCATGGCGCCGGCAGAAGCTAGCGACACCCACACGTCAAGATCGTTCCAGCCGCGACGGTTCGAGCGAGCCTCCCTTCGCTATGGCGTCCTTCTGCACGCGTTTCCGAGTATGAATACGCAGGCTAATGAGTGGTGCCGACGATTTATTAACGTGTGATTCTAGCCTGCATCTTTCGCCAGCGCGGCGCGGGCCGGATACGCCGCAGCTACCAATAGCCTCTTTCTTTCGTCGAGACGCGAAGCCCTCTTCTTTCACTACCAAGACATACAGTTTCCCTGCCGTCACACCCATCCGCGATGGTCATCAAGCTCCAGTCGGTCGGACAGCACCGGCTCTGGGAGCGAATCAAGCAAATCCGAGAAAGATGGCCAATCGATAGCCACGAGCGAGACGTCGACCGAGTCACCGCTGGCTAAACCGAAGCGAGAGTCTGCCAGAGGCAAGTACAACCTATATGGCGACGACTGGGAAGACTCAGTCGACTTTGCCATCAAGTCCTTCGAGGACTTGCCGCATCGCCTTTTTGGAGTCAACCAGCACATGATTATCAACTATGAGCTTAAAGAAGCGCTGCGCATTATGCTGAGGCAGTTCAACGCGCCAATAGTATACTGCTTTGCTTACGGCTCTGGCGTCTTCCCACAGGGTGACCAGGGCCATAGCATAAGCGAGGCTGATTTTCGAGCTGTCCATCCCAAGCCGCCACAGGCACTGGTTAAAGCTCAGAAAGGATCACCGAAAATGATTGACTTCATCTTTGGAGTATCCCACACGCAGCACTGGCATTCGATCAACATGAAGCAGCACAGGAGCCACTACTCTGGGATTGCATCGTTGGGGTCTGGCTTCGTTTCTCACGTGCAGGACTGGGGCGCTGGCGTTTACTTTAACCCGTTTATCGAAATGAATGGGATGCTCATCAAATATGGCGTGACGAGCATTGATAACCTCGTTCGCGACCTTTCCACATGGGACAACCTCTATTTGGCCGGACGTCTGCAAAAGCCGGTCAAGATTCTGCGCGACCACCCCCAAGTCCGTCTAGCAAATCAGCACAACCTCATCGCCGCCGTTCGAACCGCACTGCTTCTGCTCCCACCCGACTTTTCCGAGTCCGATCTTTACAGTACCATCGCTGGGCTCAGTTATCTTGGCGATCCTCGCATGGCGCTCCCGACCGAAAATAAGAGCAAGGTTGCCAATATTGTGAGCCACAATATTGTCCATTTCCGTCGCCTGTACGCGCCGCTGGTCAAGACGCTTCCGAATGTCGCCTTCACCGGGTCATGCCGACTAGATGACGAGGAATGGGTGCTCGACGAACATGCGGACAACAAGCTCCAACAAGACATGGACCCTATCAAGCGTGGCAACATGGTACGGCGACTGCCGTCCAGCTTCCGCTCTCGCCTTTACTTCCAGTACCAGAAGAAGTTTGCCATTCCCCGCGACGAGTTTCAAAAGATGATGAAGGCAACATCGGACGACGACCCATCATCGAACAAAAGAAGGCAGGGCGGAGAGTTTGACAGGCGCATAGCTGGCGACAACCCCCAGGAGTTACGTGCCCTTACCCGCCAGGTCATCAGGCAGACGGTGAATTGGCCAAGCACGACGCAGAGTATCAAAGGCTTGATTATGGGTGGGTTTGCGCGCACGATACGGTACATGCGCGAAAAGTTTGAAAAATATAGCCAGGGAAAGAAGGCTGCTGCTGCGACCGACGATAGCTCCAAGACGAAAAGTCAGTGATGACGAAAAAGGAAGCAGGTAATGGCTGCAATCAGGATACCGCCAGAACCTTGTAACAGTACACTACCCATAGAGAGATACATATTTTACAGCGGCCGTCAAACTGTTCGACGAACCGTCGGCGTTTATTAGTGACGCAAAGCACATAAAATGGCTTTCTGGAACAAATTGTGTCAATTTGGTAATGTGATTCTTCAAATGCAATGTTCCAACGACGAGGTCGAAGGCCAGCCGGTACACTACTGCCATTGCGACCAAAGACGAGAGAGAGCCTTGTTCGAGTCTGGGACCGCCCGAGCGTCGTTCAACTCTCGCGTAGGAGCACCTTAAAGAAAAGGCGGAGCTACGGCAGAAACATAATATGCTTTTCAAAGGCGCTAAGTCAAGCTTAGAAAGGAGAAGCAGAATAAGGGCTTGAAAGCTTGACAGCCTGGTGCGCTTTGACGCGACAGTGCGGCGTGAAGCGACTCAATTGACTCGCTCCATCAGCACCTTGGATATCTGTCGGCATCTACGTGCAATCCAGGATGTTTTAAAGTTTCCGCGCCTAAACAAATAAATAAAACAAAAATATAACATGGGCCAACTGCCCTCCAGAGAAGGAAGTACAGGTAGATTTGGCCATCCCGATGCGGGCGGGAGCTATGACCGGCACTTGGACTGCCGATCAAACCTGGACAAGGATCCGTGGTCCATGTCCTCCCCCCTGCCCTGATCGACGACTTCGGACAAGGTTGAAACATCTGAGAGCGAAGGCATCCTGTGAGTTGATTGTTACCTTTGACCGTGCTAATCGCATTCAAATACACAAGCTCTTGTTGTAGGGCCGACGTCTTTCGGCCTCGTCAAGGTTGAGGGCATGTCGAGAGATGCGGCCACCACATGCGTTCGCTTACTCGTATGTATTTCATGTCCACAAGCGGTACGGAATAGTCGTCGCTGTGACCAGCGGTCCCCGGTCGGATTTTCTGTTTAGTGTTGCAGCCTAGCCTACTCGTAAGCGATGGCCCCTGCTCGCTTCTTTTTTTACGGTTTAGCAAGTGTTTAGCAAAGGACATGTCAAGAATCAGCTGAACATGCTGCGCTAGACTAGTAACCAGTGCGTCTCGGCAGTGCTGGGCGTATCGAGGAGAGTCCTAAAGCCGGCGCACGGATGCACAGACTGGCCGTATTATCTCGTACAGAACAGTGTTTACAAATGTGCGGACTGCCGTGCACTCGTGTGTAGTACTATTGTATGTGTGTACGTCTCATCAGACATCCCAATCACTACGACTACTCGTACGCATAGCAGGCTGGAGTGTGCAGCCTGTCTAATCCGTGGCGTGGGGTGACGAGCGGAAATGCGCTTGAGACAGTCACGCAATATACCAACAGCGCCAGCGATTAGTATTGCCAATGACAACCTGCTGTTCGTCATACATTGGTGTCCGTTTAATGGCCGAGACATGGTCCCACGTGGAAGAGTAGCATCCAAGAACAATGCTGTCGCAGGCACTACTTGCCTTGTCGGACAGGAAAGATAGCTTGCTCAAGCCCTACGCAAAGCACTACTGCGTACGGAGTAGTCCGTGCAGTACTTGTACAACAGGTCGCGGCCGTCTCGTATTTACTCTTTTAGCACCTGAAGCGGGCAGAGAGGCGGTCGACGTGCATGATCCGAAACGGATAGCCCCGACAGAGAGCCAGGTTAGCTCAATTGACGGCGGCGCCACGAACCTGCACCTTCCTCGCTAGTACCATGTACTCGTAGGTGCCAACAAAGGATGGTATCAAATGCTTCAGACTTGCTCGGCACAGCCATTCCAGGCTTCTTTTCTGGTGTTCAGCTTGCTCTGCAATCGGAGGTCGGCCGGCGCTCGGGCCCGCATAAATTACGCAGGCTGGCTGGCAAATTGAACCAGCCGTACCCAGACACCACGGCAGGTACGAGTACGGATGAAAACGACTCCTCGTACAAACACTCACCAGACCAACTACCATAGTACATTCCGATGCCACGATAGGCCGGACACCGCAGCTTTTCATTACCGCTCCGCCACGAGCTACGAGTGCTCCTCCTCGTTGTGGAACCCCGATTGATTGGCTGCATACGGAGTACAGCTACGACCTTTGGGCATGTGGCGTCCCGAGATGGGTGCTGAAATGGGGATGGGCATACGAGTTCTCCAACGTCGACGCATTGGTTGGCTCCCTTGGCCCTCTGTACCGCCGTAAACTTTCCATCATCGGCGCGGGACCCGACCGACCAGCTTCGGGGCGCGAATCGTTTGCTGTGCCAATTACCGGTGTCTTGCCGTCATTTCCATACAAATTGCCGGTTTGGCCGTTTGGTCTGCAAGCTCACAAGGTGCTCGCCCGCCCGGCCGGGCAAAGGCGTCGCTCAGACGTCGAACTCAATGCTGCTGTCCATACGGAGTATGCTGTATCAAATGCGAAGCACTGGCCGGGCGCCGACCACGCACGCCCAGAGGTCGCGAGATGATCAAAGCTCCTCAGTTCCCGCTAGCCTGCCTCAAAAACGTGTCAGAGAGCACCGTTCACCACCAAATGAGCTGCGGGCTGCAACCCCCATCCATCCCTGCGTCGTTGGCGTGCCCCTCACACACGAGCGAGGCAGGTATCAGAGAGCGCGCCCAATAACTTGCCAGTACAAGCCCAGGCTCAGCTCAGCAGTACGGAGTACGCACGTCAGACTTCTGCAGCCATAGTGGCTTGCTCCGCCGCTAAAGATTCAACGCTCGCAGGTGGGAAGCACCCGCCAGGGCCCTGGGCAGCGAACCAATGCAAGTCGCAGTTGCCCCTCCTCATTGACGCCTCATGCTCCACTGTTCCAGGCCCCGGCATCGCCATGCCGCCCTGAAGCATCGCCTGCGTTCGCTGGTCCCTGAGCCATGACGGAGCATGGCCACAGGTTTGGCTTAGGGTGCGCCTTTTTGTCTGCAAGGGTGGACAGTACGAGTACTCGTACGGAGTACGGTTGGCAGGTTGGCACCCTCTCGCTTCTGGAAGCGTTTGTAACGTGGTCCCGCCTTGTCTCTGGCCATTGTCATGCGGGATTCCGGCTCACCTGCGTAGAGTGGTGTGGCGGCTGCAGGGGTGGCATGGACGTCTTCCTCCCACCCAACGCTACGTGCAAAGGACGAGTAAACGCTCAGATGCAAGTTCCCGCCTGCCAACCACATGCTTGAGTCGTAGGGAATCAATTTTGCGTTGCCAAACGCCGGAGAAAGGCTGCAGTGAAGCAATGGGTACCCATCTGCAACCCACACTTCGTGGCGGTTGTGTGGAACGGGGTTCCCTCTGGAGTACTTGTAGATCGGGTTTCCCACTTCCCCTGCCCATCTTCAGTATTGCTTTTTGTGACGATACGCTCTCATCCGAGGCTGTACTTTTCTTTTTGGGATCCCCGATATACGTACAACCATATTCGGAACTTATTGTTGTTCTGCATTGCGCCCTAAGCCGGCATCCGAAACACCACTTATCGTAACGCACGAAGAGTCTTACAGGGCAACACGGAGTACGCGTACATAACGAGACCGGAGCCGGCTGAACCGGCTCTTACCGGAAGCGCCGTCACCGCACATGGCATCTGGCCAAAGCGAGCAGCCATGGGCTTCTTCGCCTTCCTGACGCGCAAAGCCAGCGATAGATCGCTCAACGCTCAGGCGCCGAGGAATACACCTCCTTCTCGACAGTCTACCACATCCTCATTCCGTTCGTCTCTTGCTGCCCTTTGCTGCTTGTAGCCAGCTGACCTTTTCTCCAGGAAAGAGCCCTCTCGGCATCTCGCGATCGGTACAAGAGCTCCGCCATGAGTACAAAGAGCCAGCGCCAGCAAGTCATGGTTTGAACGTTGTCCATGAAGCAGAGTGTGGGCAATTACACCTGCAGCCACACGAGCTAAATGCTTCCTACGATGCTCGCCCAAGCACCGCACCTTTGGCTGAAGATGGAGCAGATAGGCTTCCAGAACGGCTCTTGACTAGGCCAGCAGGCTTCGTCCCTTCCAAACGCCTGTCTACTCTCTCAACGAATAGCCATCACGACGCAAGTTCTCTGCGGCGTTATGCATCCGTAAGGTCCGTCCAGACATTGCGCTCTGTAGATCTCTTAGACGCCAGAGGCGAGTTCCGCCCTTCAGATTTCCGAGCACGCCTTGCTGCTTCAGGCACAAGAGATTTTGGAGAAGATGTGGCGGACAGAAATATTGGCGAGAATGGCCTCATCCTGTCGAGCAAGCCGGTTCAGACATTTTACGCCAGTCGGACTGTTCCGCAGCACACTTCTGCGCAGAAGGTGGCTGTTCGGAGTCTCACACCAATAGAAGTCATCCATGAAGGGGCGGAAGATGATGTTTCGGCGTCAAGATCGTCACATTTAGCCCGTGCTCCTTCACGTTCAGCAAGTGTGCGAACAAATCTGTCTGTACGATTGAACCCGAGTTGCAGGCCGGCCAGCAAGGATAGTTCACAGTCCATCGACTTGCGCTCTCGTAGCGCCGCCAGCTCCCTTAAGCATCGTGCCTCTATGATATCGATTGGACGGCCAGTGCTCGAACACAGCGTGCAGGCACTTTCTGTCGCCGAGGAGAGTGATGATTCAGCCTGCCCTCCCACAGTCCCCCGTTACCGACAGGGTGATCCCGAAGCAGACTGCCGCCAACACACCCCAGCGACCCTATCCTCGCAGAACGCACCGACGGCATCCTTGGCTCGACACCGCGCACCGCTACCTATCGACAACATCAACTACTGGACCGCACCTCAAACAAGGCTTCCGACTGACTCGACAGCAAATCAGCCGTCGATGCCGCACCATCTTAGTCCCAACTTGTCGCGGCGAAATTGGTCAATTGCGTCGACTGCTCCTACTACCGAAGGCTCCGAGACATCGAGCGTTTGGAATATTCGCTCTCAAAGCCGCTGTACAGCAACTACCTCCGTTGACTTAGAATCATTACCAGAAACCGAAGACGAAACCACGGAGAAAGAGGTGGCTGTACATGGTGAAGGCGCACCCCCGACGATACACGGCACCTACGACTCCGACCTCTCATACACAACCGACGGCTCAGATATTGACGTATTTATTAAGAAGCGCATCTACAGAGCAATTCCTGACGACGAAGCGCTACTTTTTAACGAAGTTGGTTTTCAGAACGGGGGCGGTACGCTTCCAGGCTTATTCGACGAGCTAGGAAAACTCGTGCCGTCTATTCCCACACCTGTGGTAGAAGAATCTGGAGAGCTGGAAGAGATAGACGACGGAGGAGAGACCCCCCAGTCCATTCAAACACCCGATTCTACCAGCGGAATGTTTGTACCGGGCATGTATTTGACACAGCGCCAGCGTATGCTTGCGCTTGGCTTTGACTATGATACTGACGATGAAGAACTTGAGGAGATGGAGAGTGATACGGGCGAGGAAATTGGACGAGTTCAAAAAAGCAGTACGCCACGAGTTGCTCAGCCGCTGCCGTCGTTTCGTCAAGTTCGCTCAGAGGAAGACAGACAGAGTGATGATACCAAAGCCAGGATGGCCTTGACACTGCGGAGGGAGATCAAGAAACATAAAAGGTCCTCCGTGAAGCCGCGCAAAGTCCCAAAACGGGCCGTGGAGGTAGATGGGAACCTGGCTGACGTCGAGTAACTGGTACTCACTTAAAGGCGCGAACTCCAGCCGCAGCCATGTATTATGACATGTTTATGAACACCACCAATCGGTTATTTTAATTTCCTAATCTTAGTCCAATCATGCAATATTCATTCACCTACTGCCCTCCTTGAATGAGTCTCTCTTGTTTATCAGGCCGACGGAACGCACTATCAAGAAATCCGGGATGTTCATTGTATCCAGAGAATGAATGCTCAAAACGTGCGCTATCCGGCACATTCTGCAACATTTGAAGCGCGTGCCTAGCGTGTTGAGATAGGTCGTCCTTTGTGCAGCAGTCTAGGACGGCAGATTGGATTGTAGAAAGGTCTGGCCAACCATTGCGGTCCTGTATTCAGCCACCGTGTTCTATGTCAGCTGAGATAGGGTGCAATAGACACTCACAATACTTCACTACCGAGCACCAGCGAATTCCTATTCTGCATCCTGTCGCGGGCAGTTAAGCAAGCCCGTCTGCGTACTCGTATCTCCCTATCGCTTCTCAACGGCTGTCAAGCTCGCGTCTCGGTTAGGGCCTGGTACATACCAGCTACAATGGCGCATACTCGAGCAGTGGACAGTAGCGCCACTCCCCAATGGCAGTTATCTTGGATGCCTCAACCGGGAAACTACGTAAAAGGTAATGCATTGTCCCAGCACGGAGCGCAGAGCCTGAACTCTTTAATCACCAATGTGTTGGTAGGTGAATATCCAACTAGTAATGGCCCAAGCAAGTTTGGCAGAAAACAGACGGGCCAATTGGCAAGCAGAAGAGTTCAAAGAAAGATTACCATGTGAAGGCGTTTCAGTCAGTCGCTGGGCGAAACCAGGTACGGCCGATATTGGGCGGACCAAGCCACTTGGCGAGGCACTTGTGTAGGCATGCACCACCTGAAAATCCATCAAGTAGCGATCTCATCCCTTGCCGACCGCGACCCGGTAGATGACATGCAGGATGCGGCTCGTCAGCTCGCCTATTGTATGCGTTTGTCTCGCCATACCAGTCTGTGCCGCCTAGGCTTGGCCTCGCGGGAAGCCATGACCCGACGACAGCCGCGAATTCATTCACGGGGTTCAAAGTCTCACGGCAACTGTGAACCACGCGCCAGTAAGGTCTCAGAGTCCAGGGATGTCTCATGGATGAACTGTCGCTGAGCCGCCCGCTCATCCAATCACCCGGGTAATTGTTGGCGCTAGGGGCGACGTGCAGCCCAGATACCAAAATCACCTAACGATGCGCTAGTGCGATCGTAGTGTCCAATGTACCTAAAAACAGGAATGGAGGGGTGGACAAGGGCCCCGGGCTGTATAAGACAAGCTGAAGGGAGGCAACCGAACCAAGAAAGCGGCAACAGCTTTTGCTGGAGCAATTGATGTTGTTCGATATGAAAAGGTCAGAAGCATAGAGAAAATAACGAAAGCCAAGAAAATAAAATCACATTGGTAATACGTGCATACGCCGAATACAGGACTTACTACGTCACCAACAGACTATGCTTGCGGGTACATTCGAAAAAGCTGGTGCGGGGCGCGTTGTTATAGACCGGACCTCTCTATGGCGAGTGTACCCGAATGCATGTACTATATAAGCTTCTTGGTAAGGTTCGCATTAGCTGTTTAGATTGGATGCTCGTTAGTCTCTGACCCTGATGCGTGTTGCCAGTGTGTCGGTAAACCCAGCGACTAAGTTGCCGAAGCGTATGTCTCAGTTCAAATCCTAGGCAATGCAGTTGCAAGCCACCATATCTGCAAGTAGATGCTGCCTTCCACTAGCTAGAATTCCAACGCAAGGTAGGAAATTCCTCAGACTACCCTCTCTAGTATTGCACCGTTGACACGACAAGTGTGCTCCCATCATTTGGAGAGTCAGTTGTCTTACCCCAAGCGAGGGGAACCCGCGTGTGGGCACTTTGAAGAGGACTCACTCTCCGATGCCGAGTTATTCTCAAGAGATGCTCGACGTCGGATGGACTACCTCGTATATTGTCATTGGCCTATAAATACAACAAGCCATCCGTCAATGCCTTGCAACCACAGTAGCCTGCATCTCACATCTTTGTGAATACGGAAGAGCTGACATCATGAGGTTTTCACTGAGTGGCATTGTGGCCTGCTTGGCCGGTCTTGCCGTCGCCAGCCCAATTAATGCTCATACCAGCAACGGAGAAGCTACCATCATTGCCCGTGAAGAGACTGGGGTCGATGCAGACGTGAAATTCCTTCAGGCAACAATGGCGAAGAACTTCCTCATTGAACAACCTATTGTCGGCACCCCCATAAAAATCAACAACTTCATCGCTGGCCTTGACTTTCAATCGCTGAAGCAGATCCTGGCCGACGACTACGGATATCCGTTCTGCTTATACTTCTATGACGTGAACAGCGGCACCTACCTGGGTAGTCTTTGCGGTCACTTCAACACCGAGTACAAGGTCATCTTTGATGAAAACGATAGTAGGCTCCCTTTGGGTAGCCGCAAACCCGGTATTCCGCCATCACGACAACTGGCACCCCAGCCTGTTCGCGTGACCGCTAGCGCTTCACAGTCTCAGACGATCATCGAGTCCGGGAAAGTCAGCGAAGCGATGCTTCGCGAGCTGCTAGGTGCTGACTACGGAAAACCTTTCATTATCATCATCGAAGGTGAAAATAGCGGTGGCGAGGCTGACGGCTCTGTTACATCGGGAGGTCAAATCGTCTTTGACCCTGCTACTTCCATCCCCGAACCTGCCAAGCCTGAAGTTAAGCCCGTTACGGTTTATGCGAACGAAGCCCAGTCCGAGCAGATCATCAATGCTGGAACAGTGAGCTACAAGCTTCTTCGAGAACTCCTCGGAAATGACTACGGAAAACCCTTTGTCATCATCATTCAGGGCAGGGACAGCGGAGGCGAAGCTGACGGCTACTTCAATGCCGACGGCACTGTTGTATTTACCTCCGAAACCAACATTCCCGAACCCACCAAGCCGGTGACGGTTTATGCAAATGAAAAACAGTCGGAGGAAATTATCAATGCTGGCACAGTTAGCGACAAACTGCTGCGTGAGATCCTCGGCAAGAACTACGGCAGACCATTCACCATCATTATTCAGGGCAGAGACAGCGGTGGTGAAGTTGACGGCTACTTCAAGGGAGACGGAAGCGTCGTTTTTACCGCCGAAACCAACATCCCTGACGCCCCCAAGCGAAAGCAATACACAGCTACAGAGGCACAGTCGAATGAGATCATCAAGAATGGCCAGATCAGCGACGCAATGATTCGTCAGATCCTGGGTAGTGACTACGGAAAAACAGGTACATCCTTTGTCATCATCGTCCAGGGTTCCTCTAGCGGTGGCGAGATCGACTTTACTTTCGGCCCCGACGGTAAAGTAATATTCGATGAATCCACCAACATCCCTAAGCCCCCTACGAGCCCTGACCCTGATGCTCCTCCCGGCGCCAATGGCGGCTCCGTGTCTTTCAATCTCACTGGCAATGACTTGAAGAACAAGCTCAACAGTCTGTCCTATGAATACATCCTTAATGCTACTGGCGGGAAGTATGGCGAGTTCTATATTAATTTCTCTTCTGCTGATGGTAAGACTACGGGTTACATCTCTGGTAACATTCAAGCGAATGGTGCCTACAGCTACAAGTGGGCCACCAAGACCAGGTCTTAATTTTGTAAACACAGGAGTTGTCTCATAGTTACTTTCTGTAGACAATGACATAAATTTTTTAAACTTAAAGATCTACTCCGTGCAGTTGCAACCTATTTGCTGTCGAAACTCGCATCTGCTTATCTTTTCCAACTCCGTAACCGCAATGCGCGCAACACCACATTTCGCCTCTCGTCCACTGGCTGCTTCACAGTGCCAAACGACTTTTTCATGAATGAGCAGCGCACAGACACAGTCGCTCTTTGTTAAAGCTGCTCTACCATCTTTGCTGCTGCACGGAACCTGTGTGACACAGAACCGCCACTTGCGACAGCCAAACTTGTTCGTCAGCATCTGGGAAGCATCGGATATAACTTGCCCAGGCCCAAAAGCACTTTGCTGGCCAATGCCCGAAAAGTACGGAGCAATAATCTTGCAGACAAATTGTTGGATTGTAGTAAATGAGAAACCCGAGTCTACAAACATGGCTCCAAGAAGTGCCTCCATAACATCAGCCAGCACTTTGGGAGGGTGCGGGATCTCTAGCCAAAAGTCGAGCGAAAGCTCTCCTTCTTGCTCAACTGCACCATTTTTGCCTTGCTTCTCCATTTGTGTGATTGCCGATTCGTAAAGTGAAATCTGACCTGGAATCTGCGCATCGGTCGTAAGGATGCCCCTGTGTAGCCCTAGGCGGACACATAGAAAACCAAGTAACTGATTGCTGCACATGGACATCTTGTGCTCAGTAAGCCACTGAGGGCCGGCATTGGGAAATCTGAAGTAAAGGTAGTCGACAACTGCAGTTTCCAAAAGTGCGTCCCCTAAAAATTCAAGCTGCTGGTAATCTGGGATATTCTCATATGGGTACGAAGGATGCTTCAACGCGCTCCGAACGAGTATCTCCAGGGTAAAAGAGTAGCCAAGTGCGCGGCCAACTCTCTCTGCTCCCACAGAGGTAGCACCTGAGGCACTTATAAGGTGCCAGGATGGCCTTCTGAATGCTGCATAATAATCCTCAAAGGCCACCATTGTGTGGTTTGGGCTGTTGACGACTTTCGTAACGGCTTTGACGGCTTCATTCATGTTCACTTCGCGGCTTGCCACATACGCCGCCCCAATTACAGCTTCGCAAACATCGGCGACAGTCTTGTCTGGAAGCAAATGTGTCGCTGATGTTTTAGCTTGCTTGCCCCGTTTTAATGGCAGGTCCGGATACCATGTTCTTCGGTCAAAAGTCGTGGATCGAATGTATTGATGGTGAGAAAAGTCCACGGCGGTATTAAACAAATTTTTGTTGCATACCATGAGCATTCGCTCCACATGATAAACGAATTCGGAAGATTTTGGGTTCGAACTATACAAGGCAATAGTCGTGGCCATCTTGAGAAACGAATCGCCAAGAAGCTCTAGTCGTTCATAATTCCGAGATACCCCCAAGTCTTGCTGCAATTCTCTGGGGTCTAGGGTGTCAGGGTCTTCCCCTGCACGTGTCAGGGCCTCTAAAGCTAATTGGGGAGCAACATGCAAGCCAAATAGACTGAATGCTTCAAGAGTAATGAGAACGGACTGCATTCTGTACAATATTGATGGAAGAAGAAGCGCGCTGCGGGCAAAGTTTACTGGTATCTATGTCTGGTCAGCGCATCGAATAGGTATACTTAGCACGCACAACGTACTATTGATTCCTTGAGCGGCTCCAATATAATGGTGCACGCCTGGTCGGTACTATGGATCTCTGCATATCTTCTTCCAGGAAGTTACGTCGTAGAGACAAGAGTTTTGCATCTATTACCGGCTGTCTCAAATCCCACTCGCGACCCTCTCGTTTCTTGCGCGGTACACTGCAGCTATACTCAATAATGGATTGAGGCCCCGTCGCGTAGTCACGGTAGTTAGGTTCCGGCACACCTTTCGGAGGTGAATCTAGTGGGCGCAGTAGTGAATTTACCCCCAATGTAACAAATTTCCGAGAGCCATCGAAAGGATCAATAAAAAGTGTGTTTTTGTAGGCCTTTCCCCTGGGTTTTTCCGCAGGCTGTTCCATACTCGACCAGTCCACGTGGAATGCGGCGGAATCATCCTTTCGACACGGTACCACGTAGTATGGGAGTACATCCGCGGTGGCTTCAAACTCTTTGCTAAATACGTCACAAAATAGCGTCAGTGTGAAAGCAGCCATTTTTGTCACCTCGTCTCTACTAAAGCATGCGGGACTTGCACCGCAACGCCAGGTAGCCGTACACCTGTTGCCGCCTCCCAGAAAGAGAGATATTTCCGGGACGTCTGGAGCGTGGGATCGAGACAAGAACATTATATTCTCTATTGTTTCAGAGCCGGAAAAGGAAATGACACACTGATATAACTCAGTTGGCAAAATATTCGGAAACGAAGTCCACAATCCTGGGCGAAGCTTCATGTCGTATTGAACTTTGTGTTTCGGGCTCAGTGCCAACCGAGCACTCCTCATTTTTGGTAGCTTCTTTTTGAAGACCGGTTGAAGATTCTTGTTAATGTATCCCATGTCAATAAGACGCTGGCATGCTTCGTATGCTGCGGAACCTCTCGCCATTGTCTTTGTTTTTTCCGGGTGGCCATCAATTGCCCGTATTGGCGCAGATTCTGGAAGGACGGCTGTACAGACAAATTTTCCTCCAACAGAAACAGTCAAATAATCCACTGCAGCGCAATAGTCTATGCCTGTAGCGAGAGTGGAGGTGAATTTGGAAAGTACTGCTTTACTGTTGTGTAGGGAAAGGACGGCCGTATCACCGACTTTTAATTCTTTCTCCCAAGCTCTTTCATAAGCCCCAACTTTCCTATCATCTGGGAGAGAGATGCAAAACTGTCTCATCGCGCGAGCATGCGTGGTGACCTGCAGGCAACTTCTAGCATGGTGGATGTTGCCCTCCTCTAATAGCAGGGTAAAAACGGAACTCGATTTCCTGGCGCGGCCCTTTGACTGAACGTACTGGATTGCAGACGAACAAAGATCGAATCGTATTATCTTGTCACATTCGGGTACGTCTATGCCTTCTTCCGCGACAGATGTAGCAAACAGGCAGTTGATATCACCTCGTCGAAAACCTTCTAGCGTTTCTATGCGCTGGCAGAGAGACATGTTGGCAAAAGATAAGCTCCCGGATATTCCAACCTGTGGCACATGTTAGCATAGAGGATTATGGTGAAACTGAACTGGTGAGTGTGTCGGGAAGTACCAAGTAATGCGCTGTCATTCCAGGAATGGCAAACTCTGGATGAGAGAACAAATCCGCCAAAAGCCGCGCAGCATATCTTTGGTCAACGAAAACAATGCACCTGCTGGCTCTCGCCACCGAAAACGCTTCTTGAAGGATTCCGTGCAGCGCATGGACCTTGGATGAGAGCAGTGCTATATTTGACTTTGGTCCTTCGAATTTGTTATCGGAAAGAATGTTTTTAACGTCTTCCAAATAGTTTGAAGCCGCTTCTGCCTCTCCATAATTGTACTTAGAAGTGTCGTTAGCCCCTGAGCGTGCTGAGATCGCGTGCACTGTCTCGTCTGTCAAAAGAAGCTGCCAGAAGCGGTCTGCACACCATGGGCCAAGGGTAGACGCTACACTTTCCACCTGGGTGTTATAGCGCTTTAGGTAGGCAAGTCGAGATATGAGGGGCTCAATCGTCCTTGAAAGTTCTGTTTTCATCGGATCATGCAATGGCTTATAAAAGTGATAAACGTCTGCAATCTGCTGACCGGTCAAACTGCCGTCAAGTATGTCGTCTGATACGGTGGCTATTTCGCTGCACAAAAGAGCTTCCAGGTCATCCGCCGCTATCCGGAAGTTATTGACTTGGGTGTCGATTGGCGATGCGGTCAAACCCAGTATCTTGGGGGCACCGCTACGCTCGTCACGCGGATAGTGTCTCTTCATGATGCAAGCATAAGGATGGTTCTTTTTTGCGTGATGTGCCTCGTCAAAAATAAGAAGACTAATCTGGCTCATATCGATAAAGCCATTGTCGAGACAGTCCAGCAAGATCTGTGCAGTACACACCACGACGGCGTGTTCTCGAAATAGATCACTCCAATCTGTTTCGGTATGGCCGGCGGCCTGGCTGTCGCCAAAAAGCATGGCTATCGGCCACTCCAGGTTACACTTGATGACTTCGTATTGTTGCATGCAGAGCGCGACTTTATCGACAACCATAAAGGCCGTCTTGCGTGGCAAGGAGTATTGCTCCAGATTCTGTTCGATCGCGTGTCGCAGGAGCATCACCGCTATCAACGTTTTGCCAGAGCCTAGGCGAGTCAGTAGTCTTTCAATATTGTTCTATGAATGAGGTCAAACCTGTTGGCAGTACGACGATAATGTTCTTCTCCTTTGCTCGTTCGAACAGTTCAACCTGGTACTCTCTTGGGGAGGCAATGACTCTTCGCTCGAGGGGACTCGGTGAATTCAGGCATTCTCCGTAATGGTCTCGTTGGGCGTTGAACTCTGCCACCCATTCCTGAAACACTTCTTGGTCGCGGCCGCGCTGCACCGAAATACTGCGGGGTGACTCTTCAACGAAGTCTCCATTGGAGTCACCACTTGATAATTCTGATTCGTTCTCCATACTTGGTGAAAGGGAAACACGGAAGGTTCTGATGTGGCGTTTGTGTGCAGTGTGAAGATGGGACATTGTTGCCAGCTGGCAAGGCGTTTTAAGGTGGCGGAGAATTGGCTGGTGTGAATTAACCGAGCTGGGGAACGGAGAGAGCGGCCAAGCAACGAAAACGTTACACACTGCAGAAACAGGCGTTCTGAGTGTGTTGTGATAATGTGCTGCAATTTTAGGCCTGTTGCCATCTGGGTTTTGTCAGGAGCCAAGCACCATTTGCGCATCTGATACTGTAACCTCAAATTTGATTGGGTTCTCTGTCAATGTATTAACCATAGCTATCGCTAACGCGTCCGTTGCTGCCATAAAACTTCCAACACGTTGAGAAACCGGCTCTCTGGACAGAGTGAATGAAAATCATCAAGTAAACCCCCGTAGCGCCATGCAATGTAACCTTCCTAATGCAATAAGATGTATATGTATAATCCACTCCCGTGCACACTCAATCTGTATCTGCAAACGGCGCAAATGACTGCCTTCCGTTGAAGCGCAGTACATCGGGATTCGAGTCTTCCGTATCGGGCGAGTCCATATCCACGTCGACTGTGCTGTCGAATCCGCGTTTTGTATTTTTCGCTATGATCGGCGCGTTGTGGTATTTGGTAGTATGTTCATCAGCGGCCACGGCAGCTCTCGCTCGAAGAATATCACCATACGTCTGCAGCATACGTTTTATATCCTCATCGAATGTGCAGCAAAAGCGCTGAATGCTAACAAACTGCAGCGTCGTCAACAGGTCGTTTCCAAACATGGTCATTATATATGCGCAGACCACTGCCGCCGACCTATCGTTCCCTGTGTCGCAGCTGACCAAAATCTTTCCGCGGCGTCGTTCCGCGGCCCCTGAAGCTTCGCTCTCGCGGTACACCTGCAGCAGATGATTGTTCAGATCGCGTATAATCGCTGACAGGCCACCTATGAGTTGGTGCAGCCCATCAATATTAACATAGTAGACCTGTAGGCCCAGTGCTTCAGCTGCCCTCGTTACACTCATAAGCGGCGTCGCCCCCATACGAGTATCCCGTACCACAACAATCATGGTGATTCCTTCGTCGCGAAGAAAACCATGATCTCGAACTATACTGGTAGGGCCAAGATATAGAAAGTCTAGAATCGACTGCGCGTTTCGCCTTTGCGCGTAGGACCAAGAGGCCGCTCGATCAGTGGCATACTGGGTGGTATTTCTCGTGATGGTGTAGAAGTCGTGCGTCGTCAAGTGGCTGGCGTCGATATATGCGGTAGATGGAACCATGTGAAAGAATTCCTGGCCCTGATTCACGCTACGCGTCAACACCGGCACGGATATATGTGGCGGGCTCGGCGCACGTAGGGAATATGGCGCCGTGGGTGTAGCCTCTCGGATGACGGGTGGGACTTGGAGCCTTGCGTCGCCGTCCATGGTTGCTGTCTTTGCATAAAACAGCCCGCCGTCGAAGAAGAACAGCTGTTGGATCGCAGCGACGGACCAAAACGATTTGTAGCGGAAGTTGTCGTCGCCTGCTCGCACACGCGTTGAGGGGTTGGCTGTATGAAGCTCCAACGCCTTCCGTTGCCAGGACAGTGAACCGCAGCCGTGTCGCAAAGAGGCAAGAGCAGAGCTCGAGGCGCAAAAGGCCGTCTTATATGTTTCTCTCGGGAATCTGGGCGAGCATGGTCGGTGTTCGATTGCGTTCAAACGCGCGAGGTGAAGCACGCAAGGTGGGATGCAAGTGACTGATCCCCCTTGTTGTCGCCGGCGCGAGAGAGCCGAGGGTTCAGTGCTATTTGTACTCCACCATCGCCGTGCCCATGCGCTCGCGGCGGCGACGCCAGGCAACCACGCAGCTGAGTAAAAGAAACAGCAGCTCTACGTGGAAGTGCCTGCTTATATTGTTCTATTGTTCTTGTGCAGTAAACTGTTTTTGTCTCTATATTACGATTCTCTATATGGTATATAATACATCTAGCTCATGTAAAAAGGAGAGTACCCAACGCCCTGTTTACATAATGCACCTTGACGCCTGCTATAATACAAATATACAATGCCACAAATAGTACACTTTACAGCCATGGCAAGTAGCCATAAACGTATCTTTACGCCTGAACTGGCGAGGAATTTTGAACTTCCTCCTCAAAAAGTGCCCGCTCGTCACGACGGTGTTCTCGGCCTTCTTGCCCGTCCTCCTTTGCCTTCAGACGGCTTTCGTATGACTGGGCCAGTCGTCGCTTGGCCTTGCGCTGAATCTCGAGCTGCTCTTCGGTAAAGTCGAGTTGCTCCAGTGTCTGTATCAACTTCTCTTCCACTAAAGAGCGAATATGGAAACCCAGTGCTTGATCCTTGAACATTCCGGTATAACGGTATGTAAGCCAGATGTACTGGTTAATGGAAATATGCAGCGATTCGAGCTTGTAAAGATAATCTTGCACCTTTCCATCAAACTCTGCGACGTCAATGTCTAGAAACTCCAGGGGAATTTCTTCGATGGAAAGTAAGTCGCCCCGCGCATTTGTTGCCACAACGTTGGCGAGCGCTCGTAACACTTCCAGAGACCCCTCGGCGCGAAGACTCACTGGGAGGTTGCAAAACGTCAGGCGATCATAAATTGAAAGCGGGATGTCCTGTATGGCATCCGCAATTTCGAGGGCGCTTGTGTTGATGTTGAGCTGATAGTTGGGACCAACAGCGGCGGCGGCGGCGATGCGCATAAGAATGAACGAGAGGGGCGTATCGGGTGGGAAGTACGACGCAAACTTTTCAACAATTCCAGTTGGTGGTTGAATATACGCAGTCTCGATATCTTCGACATTTCTCTGGAACGCTCTTTGCACGCTTCGCAAGTCGGCAAAGTCCATGGTGGTGACAAGGCCGACCTTGTCTTCATCGATGATGGGGGTAGCATCATCGGTTGCGGCATGGCGTGCGGATCGATATCGCCCTGCTCTTCCTCCAATCTGCTTTATTTCAGGGTAAGAAAGGAGGCGGTTCTGCGCACCATCAAATTTGGTTACCGACTCAAAAATGACTCTGCGCACCTCGAGGTTCATGCCCATGCCGATGGCGTCACTGGCAACTAAGAAGTCGTAGTCGTTGTCCGGGTCATTAAATAGAGATGCCTGCTGCACTCGGACTTCTGGTGGCAATGATCCGTAGATGATGGCGCATCGGCGGCCAGTCTTGCGTTCAATATTGTGTTTCAGCACGTGGAGAGAGAAGCGGCTAAACGCAACGACGGCGTCACCCTTTTGCAACTTATCATAGTCGCCTTCAATAGCCTTCGTCATTGTCTCCAGAGGTGTCAATCTCTCGTAGCGGTGTACAATACACTCGTCGCCAATGCTAGCGCAGAGGGCCTGGAGCAAAGGGACAGTACGCTCTTCACCACAGACATGGACCTCGTCGGCCTGGACGCCAAGGAGAGCGCTTGTCCAAGCGCTTCCTCGCTCCGAATTTCCAATCATTTGGATTTCGTCAATAACTGCAACATCAAATTTAACATTGAGCGGCATCATTTCCACAGTACAGCTCGAGAAGTAGTGATCGGTATCTTCGGGGATTCGGACCTCTTCGCCGGTAATGAGTGCGCAAGGAAGATTCTTCGCCCTCAGGCGCTGGTACACTTCAGCGGCCAGTAGTCGTAAGGGGCCTGCATAGACGCCGCATTTGGATGACTCGAGAGCTTTGAGCGCTCTGTAGGTTTTGCCTGAATTTGTCGGTCCAACATGAACATGGATTTTGCGTTGAAGCGTCCTTGTTGCCGGAAACCACTCGTGCGGGAATCTAAAGTCTAACAGTCGCTTTTGGTTGTCTTCAATACCCTTTGAGAAACGCTGCCGTACTAAAAAGGATTGAAATGAGTATTGCACCTCTTTTGTCAGTCCGCGAATGTCCTTGCGAACAAAGGCGTCACGCAAGTTCCAGAACAGAGGGTTCTTGTCCCGCCGCGTTACATTCTGCTCTGCAAGTTCAAAGGCTTGGTCTATGGCATTCATAAACTGCGACGCTTGTCTGCTCAACTCGTCCTCGCCCATGCCAATCTGAGCAAAGTGTGCGGACGTGGCCTGAAGCTCGAGAACATGCTCGAGGCGATGCAGGACGGTAGATCGAAAGACCCCATGGCGTCCGGTGTACTTTTTGGAGTGGTTTAGCCTCAGCCTCGTCTTTGGATCATGGCCTTGGCTTATCTATACGTGCTGTTAGAATTTTCATGTCGCGTTTGACAAGGAGCGGCAGCATACCGAATCTGATCGCGACTGGCCAGCAGCCTTGGCGGTCAGTTTCAGTTCTGACTTTCCGTCAAGCTTTTTGATCAGGAGCTTGGACTGCAGCTGTTGTTGCTGGTCGTGTTGCTGCTTCCTTTTCGACTTCGGCGATGGGTACTTTTGTATTGAGGGAGTCGTTGAGAACAAGAGGCGCCCAAATACTGAGTGAGGCTTGACACAAGACGCCAAAGCCCCTTGGCGCGTGACAAGTCTCATGGCCAGATTGCCGCTCACAAACAAGTCGGTATCATTTCTCAAGTAATAGTAGCGTAGGTCGTGTTTTCCCGTTTTATAGAAGACAAACGGGCCTGTCGTCTCACTTTTCACAGTCGTGTAAATCTGAGTCGTCGCTGGAGTGGTCCCCTGTAAAATCGGATCAAGGCTTTGCCGTCGCCGCCACACTAGGCATTCATTGCCCGCCGAAACCAAGAAGCAGCGCCTGCCGCGGCGCTAGCACGTGGCGCGCGCCTCAACACACTTCTTGTGGCGTCATGGAGTGTCACTGCCTTGGCCGTCACATTTAGCGAGCTTCAACCCGCATCATCATCACGACAGCCTCTGTTTCGCTTGTTCTCGGCACCATCTTTCCCAGAACCTAGCTCATACGATCTACACACATCACACGACTAAGGTGCCACCTTTTCGCAAAACCGCAGCCATGGCATCATCCTCGACGCCAGCAACGCCGTTGCTTTAGTACGTAGACTGCACAACGCCCTGGCGCGAAACCGCCCGAATCAACCATCGCCATGCTAACCATACACCCATAAACAGCTCTTGCGTCGCGCATAAAGCGACGATCCTCTCAGAATGCACAACGTCGGCCTCATCGCAGACGTCGTCCCTCGCGTCGCTGATCCTGCCCAAGATCGAACACCAGAAGCCGCAGAAGCTGACCTACACCCACGGGAACAACCAAATCCACTACATCGCCGAAGCGCCGTCCGAGCACCCCGATCATCCGTCCGCCGGCGGCCTCACATTTCTCGTCATTGCAGACTCGTCGCTCGGCCGCCGCGTGCCCTTTGGCTACCTGGTTGAGATCCGCAAGCGCTTTTTCGAGCATTTCCCCGAAAGCAGCGACTTCTCCGGCATGCCCAACTATGGTGCCGGCTCCTTCAACGGTGATTTAAAGAGCCTAATGGTGGAATACGGCTCTACGAGCGGCGGCCGGGACGATGCGATCGGCAACGTGAGACGAGAGATTGACGACGTGCGCGGCATCATGACGAAGAATATCGAGAGCCTCATGGAGCGCGGTGAGCGACTGGACCTGCTGGTGGACAAGACGGACCGGCTCGGTGGCAGCGCACGCGATTTCCGTGTTCGCAGCCGCGGCCTGAAGCGACAAATGTGGTGGAAGAACATCAAGCTGATGGCGCTGTTGGCCCTGGTCACGTTTTTGATCATCATGGTTATTGTCATTGCAGTAAAGAACTAGGCGCCGACAAGCGGAGTCGTTTGTACGCGCGCATGTGTATATTCTGTCACTAACGCAGCTGCGAGGCGGTTGACGAGTGCAAGCCACTATTCAGTGGGCAGCACAGCCGTGTTTGGCTGTGTCATGGCAGGCGTTTCGGGTACTTTAGCTAGCAAGCTTCTTCATTTCTCCTTTGTGAACCCTAGCGCGTCTTTCTTATATATATAATGGACTCTAGTGCCTTCATTTCTATTACCTGAGCTGCTTCATTGCAATAGCGCATAGTATGACGTGACCGCTCCAGCAAGGCAACCCGGCCCAATATCGTACAGTGTCGTCGTTCTCTGTCCCAGTTCCAAAGCCATGTGAGAGTGTTTCGCTCAAATCAAATCATGCAGCGTATTACGCTTCAAATTCTCCATCCCGGGACCCTCTCTGTGACTCCAGCGCAAGATCCCTTCCCGTATCACCAGGCCTATCAAAAGGCACTTCCTCATAATTTTGGTGCACTCCCTCGCTGCCTTACCACATCCTGGTAGACATAGCCATGCGCAATAGGACTATTCGGCCCTCCCACTGGCGCCGTAACAGACGCCCTCCTTAGCCTGTCCGTGAAGAAGACGGGATGCGTCGTCGACGCACTGTGGGGGAAGTGGCGGTTCCAGGCAGTCTGGAGCTGTACATCGACAGGCCTGCTGGGCAGCGGAGGCGCAGCAGAGGCCATATTTGCGGCTTGTGCAGGCTGGTTTAATAAATGGCGGTATTATAGTATGCAAATGTTCCACGCCGTTGAGTGAAACCAGTGTATGAAACGGAATGTTGATGGGTTTGTTCGTCGCAAGATTGGGGACTGCCGTGACCGGCCGGCGCTCTAAGTCGCTGTGCCGTCATGAGCTGCTGGCCCGAGGTCCGATTTCCTTGCCGCTCCACCACCAAGTGACAGGCCGACAGCCTTAGTCATCCTGCAGTATCACGTCACAGCAACAACAGTATAAGAAAAGTGAACAACGCGGATTGCCGATTTCGTCAAGGGCTTGTCGGGATTAAGCTGGATTAGACAAATTTATTTGGAATTTTTATAATTTATTAAATTTCTTCTCCGGTAAACCTGTTGCATTGCACGCAAACGCCGTCGCCCGCTGGGTAGTCTATTTAGCCCGTTTCCTGGGCTTGCCGTTACCACCACCTTTTTTATGCTGATTCTCTTTGTCTTTCGCCTTTTCCTTGCCCTTTTTAATTGCCTTCATGAGGCTCTCTACCTCTGCAGCCTGCTCTTGCTCCTTTTCGGCTTCTTCATTCTTACTTTGTGCCGCCTTTTCATTCGCCCGCTTCTTTGCCTGCGATTTTTCTACGCTCTCAATCAAGGCATCGCTCTCTTCCCACAGCTTCTTCGCAACCTCTTCATCGTGGACCTCTGGCCGTGCAAAGTCCACCTCTGTGCATTCCTTAATGAGCTTACCGCCACTGCCCTTCAGGATATGCCCGTCCATGACAGCACATAGGACTGACTGGGCACCGCGCCATGGCGACTTGAGCAACAGCCACGGGAAAATGTAGCCGACCAAGTACAGGAATAATCGCAGCAATGAGCCACGCGTGATCCAGCGTCTGGTCCCGGGTGTTCTGCAGAAACCAGGGTCCACGAACACAACCCGTGCATTCATGGGAAGCTCGTCGGGTCTCTTGTAGGAATCCAAGTGCTTTTGGAGCGCCTGACCAAACACATTGAGTGCAAGCTTGCTTCGTGCGTACGCTCTGGACGGCGACCAGTTGTCACTGCTGATGGCCACCTTGAGAGAAGGTGACCTGATGTAGGACGAACACGTCAGGAGAACAATGCGCACGTCGCGATCAAAAGGCTGCGCTCGGATCGCAGGGCTGAGGATGCCCAGCAGATGGAAATTCGCCAGGAAGTTCACCATCCACGTCTGTTCAATTCCGCCATCTAATTCCACCCTCTTCCCGCCGGGGGGCGTCATGGTCGACGCGCAGAGGATCACCATGTCGAGCCTCCGGGGCGGCGCATTGTCGATCCATGCCGTCGCAAATTTGCGAATGCTGTGTAGACTCGAAAGGTCAACCTGCTCGGCGTAGATGAGCTGGTTGTTTGTCTTTTGTCGGAGATCTTGTATATATTCGACAAGGAACGGATCCGCGACGGGTGTTTGTGTCAGCAGAATCAGCTGCGCGCCTCGATTAGCCAGCTCGAATGCTGCTTCCGCCCCTATCCCAGACGTTCCGCCTGTGATCATCGCCACTTTCCCGTGCATTGGCTTTTCCGACTCGTAGGCTTTCCCAGACGTGTACCTCTTGAGCATGAAGAGGACTGCACCGACCACGGCGCTGTAGAAAATGGTCCAGCCATGCTCGCGGAGCCAAGGCGGAGGGCCGTTTTCGACAAGGTAGAAGAAGAATGGGACGGGCATATTCGAAGCGGAGAGGCTTCAAGAGAATGCAAATTGTCTTTCTCTGCCTTGTTTCGGAATTCGAGGGTTAAATCGGCATGTTTTGGGCGGTACTGGGAGTTGCGTGTCGAGGTGATGACGGAGTTGAACGGTTGACGTACCATAGCTGTCCAGTTTATTTTCCCAGACCCACCCAAAGCTTTGAGGTTGAGGCGACGCAGCAACGGATCCGATTACAAGCCGCTCCGCGAGTGTACGGCACGAGATAGAAAGTTGAATAACTGTCACATTTGTACACTAAATAAAATACTCAATCGAGGTCAGAGCTTGTAATTTATAGCTTACTATCTCTCCATCTCGGAGCTCTCTTCTCAACAAAGCTCACCACACCTTCCTTCATATTCTCACCACCATCGAGACCCTTGTAGATGCCATTCTCGATGCTGTTTGTGCTAGCAATCGGATCTTGCGCGTCCCAGCCGCCCATAAGTCCCGCTCTGCTAACAATGATGGAATCCGGCGAGTTATCTGCCACCTCTCCTGCCCAACGCAGCGCCTCCTCGAGGACCTGCGGCTGCTTGACGACGTGATTCACCAGTCCCCAGGCCAGCATGTCCTCAGCCGAGTACATTCTTCCCAGCAGCGCCATCTCAGACGCCCGCTGCCGTCCGACAGAGCGAATGATGCGCGGGAGCGCACCGGCCACGGCAACGACGCCACGCTTCACCTCTGGGAGGCCAAACTTGGCCGCATCACTGGCAATGACCATGTCCACGTTGAGAATCATCTCCATAGCGCCACCCAGACACAGTCCGTTGACGGCAGCAATAATAGGCTTCTTGCCGCGGCGGTTGCTCAGTCCGCCAAAACCGCTCGTAGCCCAGGTGGCATCTCTATCCTTCCCGCTGTTCACGCCTTCGTCATTCTTATTATTCCACTCCTTGAGGTCTGCGCCCGCGCAAAATGCCCGGTCTGTGCCAGTAATGACGGCGCAGCGGAGAGATGGCTGTGCGTCGTACCAATCCCAGAGCCTGGCCAGCTCCGGATGCATGTCTCGGCGAATGGCATTGAGATGCTTGGGTCGATTGAGTCTAGCCAGGAGAATGTGTTCTGTAGGGAAAGAAACCTCCACGTCCGAGACGCGGGGAGGAGCGAGTCTGGGTGCCATCTTGGTTGTATGTAGAGACACCTGGCAGAAGGGTAATGGGATATCAGTAGCTGCACCAGAAGCGAAGATTCTCTCCTCAGGTCGTCAGTGCAATGATTTTCGACCGTACACAGTATCGACTAATGCAATTTCCAAGTACAATGTTAAATAGAAGAACAGCGCCAGAGCAAGACCCCGTTCACGGCGCTCTTCCGATGCTGGCGACATCGGGCTTTTGAAACCCGGGGAATCGGTGGGGCCTCGGCAGCTCCCCCGCAATGCCAGGTCCGCCGCCACCAGAACGAACTCTCCGGTCGCTCAATCTCCGTTCCCAGGCCATTCTACGACACTGTTACGCATTTACTGCTAATTGTCTCGATAAAGTTTGTATTCAATCCTGCGCCAACGCCTTGAGCCGCTTTTCTTTGCTACCAATACAAGTACAGACCATGTCCCATGTAACAGTTTTATCCCAGGGTGTGTCGCCCAGATGCTACCACCACTACTATAACAGCAAAGATATCCCTTCTTCACGTCGCCTTTGCCTTGAGACGCAAAACACCTTTCCCCCGTGTTTACGCCGGGAGACCTCGTTTTTCAGACTCTGTAAAGAAAATCACCATACGCCAAAGCTTCTTCACCAAGTCCTCTGCTTCATCGTCAAGAGCCTAGAGGCGGTCAGATTAGCACAAGTCATAGATACAACGAAGTTAAGGCCCAAAGTACTTACCCCTTCAAGTTCCTCAACAAGAGCCGCAGCGTCGCCATGCTTGCGCAAATGCTCCTCCACTGCCTCCACTAGCATCTCCTCCTGGACACCCAGATACTCTACAATCTTCTTTTCCACAAACGGCCGCAGCTTCTCCGCAATTACGCTGTCATCCATGTAGTCCCATTTGACCTTCCACGCCCAGAGACCGTCCTTGTCCGACGGGATCTCCTGGGCCAGGTTGCGGACAGCCTGCGAGATCTCTTCCTCTGTCATACCAGCGCTGGCTGAAGTAGAGTCGTACTCAATGGGGATGAGCTGTCTGCGGGTAGAAGACTCGGCTTCTTCGTCGTCCAGGAGACCTTCCACTTCGGCAATGGTGCGTCGCTGGCCACCGCTGCGGGCTTGGGCTCGCTGAGCAGCAGCTCCCAGTGACAGCTTGAATGGCTGAGGAGCAGCAGCGGCTTCGGCGGCGGCGGCTGATTCGCGACGTTCCATCTCCTCTGATTGCTTGTCGAGGAACGAGTCGGCCATGCCTCGCGCACGCTCCATCTGAGCCTGCTCTCGTCGCACTTCATCTCTCTCTACCCGGCGGTCGTTCTCGTCTCTGGCTTCCTCGTCCGCGCGGTCCATACCACGCTTCCTAGCCCAAGTATTGTGGTCCCTATAGTACAAGTGCGACTTTCTGCTGGACTCACGCTCGTCATCCCATGCCTTGTCGCGCTCCAGCTGTTCCTGGACTCTGCGCTCATGCAACTCTGTGCCGTGCTGCTCCCTGTCGCGTTCACGTTCCAGAGCCGCCTGTCTTGACCGCTCTCTATTCGCCCATTTACGCTCTGCCTCGGTGTAAAGCTTTTCTGCGTCGGCATTTTCGGCGGCAACGTGACGTCTATTCAGTTCATTATCGCTCGCGTCCGTATCGTCCTCATCCTGGAAAGAGGCTTGGCCAACTTCAACGCCACCGTTGACAAAGCCGCGCCCGACACCATTCTGCCCTTTAGGTCCGGCTGGGGCGCTTCCTCTCGGCCCCAAAGGTATGTTGTTCTCAGCAGAGGTATCCATACGAGACGGGCGAGAGGCGCCGTTGCGCAGCCTCTCCGCCTCCTCAAAGCCTTCCTCTTCTCTGAGGCGCTCCAGATCTCGCTGGTTACTCCTTTCTCGAAAGGCGGCGATTTCACCTGCGACAACCTCTCGCATCTCTGCCGGGATATCGGCAAGCTCGTCATCTTGCGCCAGTGAAATGTTGACAACTTCTACGTTGCCGCCATTTTCCGTATTCGCCATGGCGCTGTCACCCTCTCGGTCGACCTTTGTATCCTGTGCGGGATAAAACAAGCTCTTGACGGCCCGTTTGAGCTGAGCTCTGGCGTACGCTACACCGTCATCAGCTGTGTCGCTTTCCCTGAAAGATTCAAGGTAGCTCATCGAGCTTTCGTCGAGTGACACGTTCAGTCTTGTTTTTTCGAAGTCGTCAAAGGTCTCGTCATCGGGTTGCTCTGCCGTGCCGGGTTGTCGCTTTGCTGGAACAAGCAGCTCTTCCTCGAGGAACAGTCGCGCAGCGATATGCAGCGCCTCAACGTCATCGAACAACGCAAAGCCGAACTTTGCACCCTTGTGATCATCCACCACGCTACTTAGAGAATCCCAACGCTTCAGTCCGCCAATAGCGCCCATGAGTTTCTGTATGCCATCGTCTCCCCCAACGCCATCGGGGATCTCGTGAACGAACATGGTACGGAGTTTCTCCTCCGGATTTGGCGGCATCAAGACCTGCGCAGGTTCTCTATTCGAATGGCGGCCTTGGTCAGGGCCTCTTTCCATACCCAGTCCTGGACGGGGGCCTGACGGGGCCCGTTGTGGTTCGCTTCGCTCAGGGCCGCCGGAGCCGCCTAGTCGAATGACCGGCGCATTGAAGTTGATATTAGGAAGGTTCGGAGGTTGGAAGTTGGAGGGCATCGAGCCCTGTCGGCCAGGTTGCGGCGCATTGTTCTGTTGCATTCCGGGAGGAGCCATTCCAGGAGCTCCAGGCATACCAGGCGGAGGTGCAGCTGGAAGATGTTAGCACGGTCGATTCCGAACATTTGTGATTTCGTGACGCACCTAGACCTGGGGGAGCCGACATGCCTGGTGGTTGATTGCCATAGGCACCATAGCCAGGCGGCGCACCGTATGGGTTTCCTATCTCGACGCATTAGAACTTCATTCAAGACACTAAAAATACTTGCATAAGTAGATGCGTACCTCCATATTGGTTGTAGGACATGATGTGTAAACGGTATCGGCAGGATCACGGCGAAGCAGAGAACCTTCCACCCACACGGGACCAGCCCAGATGACGTGATAGCTTGGGCAGTCTTGCTTCCGTTATGCGACACGGTAATCCGTCATTAAAAGCCAAATTCGAAATGCTGGAGTGCGGAGGTGACCCAATTGTGAAAGATGCAAGGTCAACGACCGAAAGCTACAACTTTGCGGCGCGACGTTGATTGGTCCCACCAGCCCATCACCAGCGAAAGCTGCAGCCCCGCAACAATAATTTTCCGCCCTGCAGACAAGTTTTGGGAGAGCTGGTGCATCGACAACCAATTTCATTTCGCATTCGCGGAAGACGAAGCACAGCGCGGACGGGCCAATTCGGACTCTGCGAAGCAGCAAAGATGTATGGATCAATTTTTTATCTACCCAATCGCAGAATACTAACATTGTCTCTTCAGGGCTGCACCCCTTCGACAGAGCAGCTTCCTGCTGCGCAGGATAGCAACTCCATCATTGCCTTCCCTATTCACCCTACCAGTGCGAACATACGCGACAAGACAAGACGGCAAGCCTGCACCACGAAAGAAGCCTTCCGTGCGAAGCCCTTTGATTGGAGGCTACTCTCCATCCACGCCGCCACCACAGCAGCAGCAGCAGCAGCAGCAAGAATCCCAACAACAATCCGAACCAGAACAAGCGGCAGCGAAGCCATCGACATCAAGCATGCCGCCACCGCCACCTCCCCCTCCGAATACAGCCTCTCAAAAGACCGAGACAGCTTCCACACCATCAAGCGCCGAAACCAAGCCGACACACGCCTACAGCGCGTCGAAAACAGGCAACTTCATGGACATGGACCTGGCCAGCATCATCTCGGATCGCCAGGCCGTGTTTGGCGCGTCTCTCGGCCCCGGCGACCCGATGCAGCGCCCCCAGGTGCGCGCCAAGTCGGTGGCCGGCCGCACGGTTTTCATCCGGGAGCGTCTGACGCCCAACTCTGCGCCCACGCCTGCCGTGGCGCTGCGCGTTCTCGAACGCATGACGAAGCAGCAGAAGATTAGGACCAAGTACCACCAGCAAAAGTTCCACGAGCGCAAGGGCCTCAAGAGGAAGCGCTTGAGGAGTGAGAGGTGGCGAACGAGGTTCAGGACGGGCTTCAAGGCTGCTGTTAGCAGGGCTTTGGAGTTGAAGAAGCAGGGCTGGTAAAGAGCTCGGAACACCATGTATAATAGAGGCATAAAGGCCGGATATAAATAAAATGTATGATATGGTACCACATTCGGGCTGTGTGATCCAAGTTGTATGTGTACAATAAGACATGAGCTGTTTCAGTGATATGTATAGTTTTCCAACAATGTACGCTATTGCTAGTCATCCCATTCCTTGGTAGGACTAGGCAGCGGACTAATCCGCCCTTTCCTCTTGCCAAAAATGGCATCAACATTATCCTCAGCCATGAGCGCCTCAATCCGCGCAGTTTGATCAACCGGTGTGCCAGGTCCTTCCTCCTCCACCGCAGGGAACAAACTGCCCTCTCGTCGCGGCAACACCTTTGACCTGCGCAGCGATCTGCGCCGCTCAACTTGAGCCTTTTGCTTTGCCTTTTCGAACCCTACCATGCTCTTCCTCGTACGGCTCGCCAGGTCATCCAAGTCGTCATCATCGGCGACGTCTTCCAGGCTTTGGTGAGAGGGTGGCGGTGCTCTATTATACGACGCCGGTGCGAGGACAGGATCGGCCTCGTCATCATCTTCGAGGAAGCGCGAAGAGTCACGCACCATGGAAAGCCTGGTGCGCTCCGCAAGTGAAAGTGTATGTCGAGGCTTCGAGCGCTTCGTGGGGGACGAGGAGCCGGAGCCGGAGCCGCCGTCAGAGCCATCGAAGCTGTGTGTAGATTGGATATCGTTGTTCGTCGGTTGAGCATTGCCAACCTGTCGAGAAGGTCGTCGTGATGGCTCTGTAGAGTTACCATCCTCTGAAAGATGCGGTGTATTTGATTGCGAGCTTGAGCTCCCTGTACGGTTGGGACCTCGTGATGAAGTGGACGGTGGTCTGATGAGGGAACGCGGTCGCTGCAAAGACGACGATGCGGGACGAGAGGGGAGGCGCTTTGCCATGGAAGCATTTGCTTGCGGCGGCATCACCGGTTGCTGCGCCGGTTCCTGCTCATCGTTGTCCTCTTCCAGTTCGCTCATATCTGAAACTGCCTCTCCAGGGTCGTAGTGTGTGGAAGAAAACTGTACGCCGTGTGCATTTCGGTCCGCCAATTTCCGCAGTATGTCCGCACAGTCTGTCGTGTGTATCTTGGAAAGCTGCATCTCCAAACCGTGCACAATCTCCGTATAATCCTCATGCAGCTCTCGGCTCTCGGTACCAGATGCATATTCCTGTGCCGCACCGGCGACTTGCAAGTCCTTGTGCGCATTGAACTGCAAATCAATACCTCTTTGTTTGGTCTTTTCCGTCTCTTGCCGTTTTCTAGGCGACACGGGAACATGATCCGTGGCCATATCCTTGCGCAAAGCATGCCATTTGGCCAGCCTGTGCTTCTGCGCCGCAACGCGGCCCTCGAGCTGCTCAAGCAACCCGCGGGAGTCTTCTTCCAACTCCGCCAACCGACCCTGCTGCACTCGCCTCCATACTCTATCGTACGGCGCGGCCAACAGCCCCTTTGTATCCTTTGCACTCGCGTCACCGGTGAACAGGGTATCCATCCAAGCCTCGCTGCCAGACCAATTATTACGCACCGCACGTCTTACACGCCACCTGTCATCGTCAGACGCACTCCCAGCGTTTTCGCCACCAGATTCCTGCCGAGACCGCAGAGCCTCGCGCCTACGGGTAATGTTGCGCTCCTTGATGGACAGCAGGTCCGCGAAATCGCGATACTTGGCCGCTGCCTCGTCCCTTCGCTCCAGCGACCTAGCCAGAGAGGAGCGGTGCGCGATGATCAGCGGCCTCAGTAGCATTCCCTCGCCCATGTATCCCCTATTCTCCAGGGCCAGCTCCACAGCCAACGGTGTAGACTCGCCGGCCGCGGCCAGGCTGTCGACCAGGACCTTTTTCACCACGGCCGTCGAAAACGTAGCCAGCAGCTCCTCGAGTCGGTCGCCTTTGCAGTCGTCGAGCATCGTCTTGCGAATAATGGCATCCCGGCCAAGCGCGCCGCTCTTCTTTGCATTTTCGAGTCCGCGGAGGAGGGCGGCGCGCAGGGAGACGGACTGCATCTGGTCGGCGGCGGGGAAGAAGGGTCGGAGTTTCTAAGGAGAGTACGTCAGCAATGCGGTTCGGTTTAAGAGCATCTACAGGGTGTGTTTACGCACACTCGCGGCCTCCTCGGGGTCCCAAATCTCGAAAAGCCGAAACAGAGCCCACTCGACCGCCTGCACGCGCTTCTTCTGCCCCTGGACACCGGTGCCGGTAATGGCAAAAGTGGCCGGCGACATGTCAGGCCAGTCCGGCAGGCGATCGAGGTCAAGAAGCCTCAGGTTCGTGAGAAACGACGGCACGGCGCCATTGCTGGTGGGCGCGCTGGGCGTGGACGGAGGCTGCGCTTGTGATTGTGACTGTAGCTGCGACGGCTGTTGAGGCAGCTTGCCGTGGATGGAGAGCGGTCGTCTGGTGGCTTGGCCGACGCGATCGGAGCGCGTGCGTGAGTGCTGGGCGGCCGCCATGCTAGCTGTGACTCTTACGTGAAGAGGTCCATAGGCGGTTAATGGTATTGTATTTGCTCGCTCCTCGCGGCGTCGGTCACGAAGTCGAACGTTGGTCGGTGTTGTTGTGTACGGGTGACGTTAGAGGTGTGGACGAGCTGGGGTCGGAGTGGGGTGTCGCGTTTGGGCCGACTGCCGACCACTTACACGGCAATACGAGATCTGGATGTCAAATGCAAGATCCGCCCATGTTTCACATGTTCAAGCTTCAAATTCAGAACAGTACATACTGTGACTATAGTGCAGACAATTTATTGATATTATTATCCTGTACAAATTTTGCTTCCCAACACGGTGCTTCAGAGAAGGCAGTTTCTCAGTTATTTTTTAACCTAGCAGTGTACATGCAAACATGCACCACTGACTACTCATAGTGGTTCGAAGGACACTGGTCCTGCGGCGCCAACCCATCATAAATGGTCCTCAGCTCATCAATGCTGCCATAGCCCGGCCCAGACTTGTAATCCTTCTCGACAGGCCCAAACAAGAACCACGAGCTCATGGGCTGCGCAACGACGTAGCCGCCATCCTCAGCGGCCGCCGTCCTGTTGACGCCCACGTTGCCCGCAAGCAAGAACGCACGGCTGTCGACGCCCTTCTTGGGGTAATCCAGCATCTTGAGCGGCGCCTTGGCATATCCAACAGGAAGGTGGTCCATCGGCTGCGGCACATACGTGACCCCGTCGAGCGTCACGGCATCAGGCCCGGCGCGCACATCCTCCGGCTTGGGAACGCGCAGCGTGCCGTCCGTGTTCCAGTGCAGGAAGCCCATCAACCACCCAGTAACGTCGTACTCAACGGGGCCGGAGCCGCAGGTAAATTGGCGGTCGGCGCGGACAATCTGGTTCCAAAACGCCTTGATGTCCTCACTATCCGGGTGGTCAAAGGTGTCGACGAAGCGGCGCAAGATCGGACGCAAGTTATCCGCGTACGCGGCAGGCTCAGCACCCCATTCCGGCAGCCGGTCGAGCTTCTCGAGCAGCCGCGCCCAGTCGTCGCGCTCGCCCTGCAGCGTCACCATGGGCAGGCCGCAGATGATGCCGCCGGTAAAGGTAAAGTAGTGCTGCATGAGGCCCATCATGAGCACGGTAGCCGTCATGCCGTCGTTGTCGTCGCTGGTCGTGAAGCCCGGCATGATCCACTCGAGCAGCCAGTCCGTCTTGACGCGCTTCTGGATCTCGCCGGCAAAGGCGGCAATGACGTCCCGCCAGGTGAACCGCAGGACCTTGATTTCCTTTTTCCCCTCAAAGTCGACAAAGAGGTCGCGAATCTGCTCGGCGTGGGTCGTCATGTAAAAGTTCATCTGCGCGAGAATCTCGAACCAAATCTCGTCTGGCCGGAGGACGAGGTGCTGGTGCTGCGCCCAGGCCTCGAGGGCGCCGCGCACGATGCTGTCCGAGGACGCGTACACGGTGCCGGGGGCAAATATGCCGTCGTCGTCGACGCCAAAGTCGGCGTACGACGACATGAGCAGGCTCGCGTTGTAGGGCGTCTGGCCGGGCGCCTCCTCGGGGACGCTGAGGCTCCAGAGGTCCGAGGCCGAGGTGACGGCGCCTTCCTGGCGGAGAGGCAACGGCTTGACGTCGCTGACCTGCACCGTGACTTTGGCGACGGCCGTAGCCGCGGCTGCGAGAAGGAGGTAGGAGTTGACCATGTTGTAAATGTGCGTATATACACGGAACAAGAAACGATACAGCAAAGTACAAAGAGCGATGCACTGATGATAGAACAAGAACAACAATGCCCGTTTGACCCAGACAATCCCAACTCTATATATATTTTCTCTTTTCCTTGCCACCTTTTTTCGCCGAGATTGCCCACAGCCTAAAAATAAGGCCGACCTGAAGCGAGAGCGAGGGGGAGGGTAAGACAATGCGCATTCCTCGGCGTCCTACTAGCTGTCTTGCAGCAGCTGAGCAGGGTACGAGTAAACGAGCGCTCTGCGTTTTTCTATTCTTGGCAGCATGCAGAAATGAGTTCATCTTGACTAACAATGTGTAACAGTTCTTTTGCAAACTTGTTTTCTTTTGCGTGTACGGTTGAAAAGTTTTCAAAGTTGCTTGGTGGCGATATGCAATAGTATCGGTGGTGATATTGCAGCTTTGTGCCGTGTAAGTCGGACGTACAATGCAACCGACTCTGCGCGACGGCAGCCGGGCGGGTAGGAGCGGGCATTGTAGGCTCGAGCAGCCGAAATCTGCAGAAATCGCATCAATATCAAGATTCAATTATAACGGAGACTTTTTTTTTTTTTCTGGTTCTCATTGTCATTTCTATCCGTCTTATTGCAGGAGACGGAATATCAGAAGTTGCAGTTGGTGCGGCCACAGAACGGCGAGAGACAGGGGCCAAAAACGGCACTAGCCTCGCGCGGGCTAGCTTCGATCAAAGTCCACGCCCATGTCAGCCGTCTCGTGTTGCCGCCCAGCCGCCCCGCCACGATCAAACATGCCAACCAGGGACCACCCTCAGGCACGGGGCGTCCCTACGAGAGCTCGTGGTTCACGGGATGCAGGCTGAGGGCTGGAGGGTCTCGACCTGTCAGGTGTTTGGTTTGCGTTCCTGGGTGACATGTACTGGGGACATGCCAAGTCTTTGTTCTAGATGCCATTGGATCGAATGCAGGACAAGTGTCCAATCACGAGGTTGTGTAAATGACGGGTTAGATGATGGTAGATGACAGTGGCGGAGTAAGAGGTTGGCACCAAGGCCAGAGTAGCAGTGTACAGTCACGAGAGAAAGGAGGCAAAATCATATAGTTTTCAACTTTTTGATTCATCAAATCGCTGTGCTACCAGTGTCTACTGATGCTAATATCAAAATCCAATGGCCATGTTCCTTGACAGTGTAAAGCGCCGTGCTAATCGCCCCGAACAAATAAAGAAATAAGAAATAAGAGAAACAGCAACAATAAAAATCGTCAGGTCGTCATGTCGTCAACGTCGATCTGGGTATCCGTATCCCCTCCCAACAAAAAAAGGAAAAGTACACTTTGTAGGAAAATAACAAAGAGGAATACAAGGTGCCCCCAGGGGCTCGTGGCCAAACCCAAGTCAGTTCCGCCACGGCCTAGAGTTTAGGGGTGGAACGACCATGCAGTCACTCCTTGCTGTCGTCCTGGACGCGCTTGACGACCTCGACGATCTGGGGGTAAATCTTATCCGAGGACTGCAGACCGCAGACCTTGGAGACAACGTCCTCGGGGCCATTGTCCGACATGATGGTGGCCAGCTCCTTGGACTCGTCGTCGTCCTCGACGTTTTGGAAGCGAAAGGCCATCTCGATGGCGTCGAGCAGGAACTTGACGTCGCCGCCGTTCTGGGCAATCTCGGCAGCGGGGCCGATGAAGCGCTCCTTGCGGGACAGCTTGCGGAGGGGGGCGCGGCCGACACGCTCATTGGCGTCCTCGAGGTGAGGGTTGCCGATGCGCTTGATAATCTTGTCGACGTAGGCGGCCTGCTCGTCCTCGGGGATGCCGTGCTTCTGGACAATGAGGCCCTTGGTCTCGGCGAGGGCGCCGCGGACCTGGGCCATGATGTTCTTGTCCTGGAGGGCGTCGTAGACGGTGGCCTTTCTGCGGTTGTAGCCGTGGTAGGCGGCGGTGGCGTGGCCCGTGTTTACGGTGAAGAGCTTGCGCTCGATAAAGGGGGCGAGGTTGTCAACCCAGGTGATGCCCTGGATGCCGGGGATGCCGTGCTCGGCAAAGGGCTGCTTCTCGACGACCCATTCAAAGAACTTTTCCAGGGTGACGTTGAGGCCGGCGTCGGGGTCCTGGGCAGGGACGATGCGGTCAATGGCCGAGTTGGCGTAGCGGGCGCGGAGGTGGTGGTCGTCGAGGCGTTCCTCGGGGGTGTTGGAGGGATCCTTGATGAACTCGGCGAGGGTGTCTGTGGCGCCAATGGCGTTTTCGCAGGCAATGACGGTCAGGGGCTTGAGGTCGTGCGAGCGCTTGTCGATGCCGCGGGCAATGACGGGGGCGATGAACTTGAGGACGCGGGGGCCGACGGAGCAGGTGACGACGTCGGCCTTGCTAATCTCGTCGACGAGGTCCTGCTCGTGGGTCTTGGAGTTGATGGCGCGGTAATTTGTAATGGTGGACTCGGAGGTGCCGTCGGCGCCGACCTCGATAACCTTGTATGAGGGTGAGTTGTTGAGGGAGTCGATGAGGGCGTCGGCGACGTCGGCAAAGACGACGTCGTAGCCCGAGTTGTGGAGGAAGCAGGCGACGAAGCCACGGCCTGGAGAAGGAGGGCAATGTTAGCAAAATGATGTCACAATGTGGTGGATTTTATTTTTTTTTCTCTCTTGTCCCAGTCGTGATGGCGCCGGGCAATTGCATGACGCCAGTGTTGGCGTTTGCGGCCGGTGCCGCCACTTTTAGTGACGCAACGACTCCCGCTGACGCAAAGTGGGCTGTTTGCGCCCAAGGGAGCCGCCACCTGGTGCGGGACATGCGGGCGTGCCGTGCAGTGCGGTGCAGTACAAGTGGGGAGGAGACGAGTGTTAAGGCAAAAGACGTACCAATATTGCCGGCACCAAAATGAACAGCGGTAGGAGCCATGATTTTTGTTTTTCCTTTCTTGCTTCTTAAAAATAAAGAATCAAAGAAAAAGAGGACGAGAAAGAGAATGAGGTTATCGTGAAAAAAAAGACCTCTTTATATAGGCGTAGGCCGAGAAATGCAAGCTCGCAAAGAGGAATGCAAAGGAAGGCGGGGGGCGGGTTGGGTTGCTGGAACAGACAGTCCAGGAGGAATGAGAGCGAGGAGAGAGAGAAGTGTTTCGTCTTCTGTATAGGAATGAAGGCTGGTTTTTCTCAGGAATAGTATTGAAGAGAGAAAAATAATAATTAGGCAAAAATTGAACCAGATTGTGAATAACTCTCAACCGGAAGGGGAGGGGGGGTCTTGGGGGGTCTTATACCAAAAGCGAACCCGGCAAAAGCCAAAACGACGTCAGGGCAGGCGAGGGACGGCGAAAGGTAGGATATGACGAGACTTGCATGGCTTGGACCTGTCCGTTATCCACAATTGATGGCTTTTAGTTTAGTTCCATCCTGATTGCTGTTGACTAGCACTACGACTACCACTAGGTACGCTTCAGGGTTCGGGTCGGGTCACTCAGGGTACCCTCCTCCCGCCCGCCAAAAAAGCCCCAAACATCACCAGACGGCCAGCCAGGGCCCACCGGGGAGTTACGGGGTACCACTGGCGCCGCAGAATTTACACTTTCAGGGAGGTAGATACAGGCTTATTCCGGCGGTTTTCGCGGGCTGCAAAGCGCCCCAAGACAAAAACTCTACTGGGGCGAATCAACCGCTCAGGGAACAGCGTCTTATCGGGAGACTGGCCACAAAACAGGTGCCTTTGCCGACGGGCGTCACCTCATTTGCGATACTGTTGCGCGTTTGCCGCTGCTGGATGAGTGTCTGCCTTGGCACAATAGCAGATACATCATCGACTTTCTGTAAAGTACGCACCGCAGGACAATGTACTCCGTTCCAACCGTCCAAGTGGATCTCGCCTCGCTGCGCCGTCGTCATGGTGAGGTGCCGCGCCGCATCGTGGCATCATGTATTGGTTGGGGGGTGCGCCCCTTGTACTCCCGTGCCACAGGTAGTATTCCGTTCCGTAGGTACCGTCTTCTACTCGTACAGGTCTCTGATAGCTGACTTGGCTGCGTTGGGGGGGGCTCGCTTCAGGCCCAAAACGCCCCGAAAAACTGAGCAAATACAGGTGGATCCCCCCTACCAAAACCCACCGTAACCTACTATGGTACGGAGTACTTAACACGCCGTCCTTGACCGAGTGGAGACCATGGCCCCCTCCCTCCAGCCAATCACCAGCCCGCCCACCGGCCACCTTTTGTTACGGTGGCCGCGCCCCTGGCTGCATTGTTTCCCACCGTTGGACCAGTCAGCGTCCTCTGATAACCACTTGCTGCCCCTTCCGTTTCGCGCCGCGCCAGCAACACAGCCAGCCCGGTCCCCAAAATCCTTCCTTCCCTCCACTATACCCCCCCTGTGGCCAGTGAAAAAACAGCGCTGGTGCGGGCTTTTTTTCACATTCGCAGGTACAGCTCCACTGTCGCAGCGAGGCTCAGCGCAAAGTCACTCCCAAAACGACGCCACCGTTTGACGATAACGCTTCGGACGGACAATGGCTGCTTTTTTCGCGTGCTAGCCAAGGCCACCGTTTTGCATGACATGGCGTACTCGTATGTACCATGGTACAGTAATTACCTAGCATGTATATGTAATATTCGCAAAAAGCTCATTTCCGACGACATTGTACAAGAAGTAGACATTACACTGGAATGAAGATACAGTACATACATGCTGCATGGATCTGCGTAACACCATCTGCCGACAATCAGGTACGAGTACTCCGTACTGTACACAGTCGTAACGTCACGATGCCTTCACCTCTCCACCGTCGGTCCAGTGACATCAACGACTGCCTGTAAAGCGGACCACGACTCCAGGCCAGAACCAGAACCGAACCAGAAGCCGGGCTGTGCCTCTATCGTGACATTACGACGACGGAGGCACCGGGGCTCCCATCTGCATCGTGATGTTGACCGACAATGACACATTCATGTACATCTTTCGTGTACATGACTTTGGGCTGCATGCACAACCTCCGCGGGATGAACCCCCACAACGCCATGCATCCGTCATCCCCTTGGCTCAGCCATCAAGTTTCTCTGTAATAATACCACGCATCTTGTATCGTGTTCGGTATTATGCCGTCAGCCGGTGTAGACAGACAGGCCATGGCATCCATCTTCACCTCTACACCGGTCATCACATCACCATCTCCTGCGCCTGCATATACTGATTTTGATAAACTGCAACCACCACGACTCAATCCTCCACAATGGTCAAATAATTACCAGGTACATACTCCGTACTTTGAGTAACCATACCTACCCTTGCCCCTCCATGTCATATCCGTCCGTGCATGCATACCTCCAGGGGTCCAACACCGCCCACATCCAAATGACGTAGCACAAGATACACCCTTCTCCACCACCCACAAAACACAAGCAACACACGTCTCCATGATGCAATCGCCAATCCCCCCTCTCCCTGTCTCGCCCTCACTTGTTCGTCTGGTTCTCAACCTTTCTCCAGCCTTTATTGTGGACGAACCGTTGCGTTAAACTGGAGAAGGAATGCATCTCAAACCTGCCTCTGCGCGGTGCTAAAAGCTAAAAAAGGCTTATTCCAACTCTCTTGCCCAGGATTTTCCTCTTCTGGTCATTGTCGACAGGCATTCGATCAACAGGGGGGGATGGCGGCATCTGGCGAGATTCGATTCACTCGATTGTGCCGTCTACAATACTCCGTGCTTATTCTCCTCGGCAATGAGACTCTGCCACCACTATTCTACACCACACACATCGTGACTGTCCATATCGCCTAGTCAAAAGCACCTACCATACTACGCAGTCCAGCCGCGCATGTTTCAATGTAATTAACCCCCTCAAGAAAGGTACAATGACGTCTCCTGGTGCCGCCCATCATTCCTCGGTTGCATAGTACATACAATGAGGGATATACTAGAATAGTCTCCGTCCCGTCCTGCACACCCTCGTACCATCACGACAGACACCAGGACCCCTCGTCCACCGGCCACCGACGTCACCTCTCGGCGCCAACAAGCCACTACCGTGTCCCTTTGCTCCCTTCCATTGGCCGTATTCAGCCCGCCCAGAGTCGCAATGCGGCTCCTAGCGTACATAGTACTGTACATGCTGTGGTATGGGCAGCACTGGCCGCCAGAGCCGCTTGTCCGTCCGTTTCCCTGAAAACCCCTCCTCGACCCACGGCGCTAGCCACCATTGTAAACGGTAGAGGCCCTGGTCGCCAGTCCGTCTTTATCCGGACGCCGTGAATGCGCCGGCGCTACCAGATAGCCTGGCGGGGCTGAGCGTGATTGATCGCTACTTCACGCCCAGGACGAGACATTGCCGTACGGTGTGCTTTGTGACGGCTATACGTATGGCATTGTAGCCGTACGGCGATAGCTGACTACCTATGTTTCGCCAGTATTACATGCAACAATGTGTCAGGAATACACCGTATATACACATTGAACCATGTACATGAAACACGGAAAATAACTCCACGAAAGTGCGCCGCGGTCCTAGTATAATCCAGCAAATCCGGCGCGTACAGGCGCTTATCTCTACAAGCCGGTCCGAAACACGTTACACGAAAACAAAAATTAAAAAAAAAAGCCATTCTGCGACGTACGCCCCGATCTATCCTTGACAAGCAAGATCGTGTCGCACAAGAAACCTGTGTCCAATCGCTGGCACCTAGGCACCCCCAACCAGATCCCCATAGCAGTCGTTTTTGTCACGCCACTCCAGTGTCACTGCCTCACCCGACTTGTCCCCGTACCCGCTAGCGCCAGTGGCCCTACCCGGAACGCGCCGGACACGATAGCGAATACTCAGCATCACGCAACTTTTTTCTTTCCTTTGCAGAGCTGAACCTCTCAAAAGAATTGGGGAAAAGGCGAATTTCTACGTCGTCTATTTTTGAAGTCTGGCTCGGCTGTCGTATAGACGTAGCCGATCTGGCGCGAAGAGCTCGGCTCTGATCGACGTTGCCGCCCGCATTGGATACGCTGCCTGCGAAAGGACTTTGCAGCCGCCATTACTGTCGCGATCGTGCCAAGTCATGCAAACGCAGAAAACGCTTGGAAAGTTGGCTGTAAAATATGCCGAAATTTGTAGCGTAGTATTCAAATGTTACCATGCTATCTCCGCCCCTGGCGCCTTCAAATAGGCCATAAAGCACTATTCCGAATCCCACGATACGGTGCCTCCCGACAACCACCACCAAGCGTCACACCAACGACGCCAATTTCGGCAACGCCGCGATGCTACACTGCTACATCCAACATGGTCTCTGCTCCGCCTTAATACCACATTACCTCCAAATTTTCTCTGAATACATCAAACTTGGCCAGATACCGAGTACTATGTACATTCTCCCAACTCGCCGCCTGCGCCCCAGCTTACACGACCCCCGCTCCACGGTCCGTCCCTAGCTGCATGTCGGGGACCTATGCGACCTGCAGCCTGCAGCAAGGTAGTCCCGTGAGGGATTCGGCCGTAGCCATTCGTGGACGTCGTTTGCTTCACGCACGCTTCTTACGTAGTACGTTGTGCATATATCCCTCAGTAGCAACTCCGTATCACTGCCTCGAAGGCGCCGTTACATGCTCGGCCTATGATGTGCATGTTGATGGACATGCGGAGACACCTCGGCTTCATATGCATGCTCTCGCGGCCTGTGCCTGTATCCGGTTGCTGAACAGGTACTCTACCATTCGCTCTTTGTGTTGCGACTGTTCCTGTGCCTTGCATCTCGAGGCGCGCAGCGTACTGGAGAATGCCAATGTTTGAACTAGCCACCTACCGAGCCCCCAAGTTCCTGTTCTTGACGCCGACATTTTCCGACCTTGGACATGTAAAATGCGACATGGAACTATCCCATCATTTTCACCTGCATTCCATTTATACCTAGGCCCTACATTCGCTGATAACGTTGCCATCATCTACGCTCCTCCAGTCTGCCGTTTAAATTGCAAGTTACATGTTCACCAGAAGGTGACTTCCGGTACCCTAAAAGGCGAGCATAAGTACAGTTAAGCTGGAATATTTCTCGTTAATGTATCCTTCCATTCTTCTATGCTTTTGTCGCTTTCCAGTACCGCCGTTGAGAACCTGCTTCTCACCGGGTTACCCACGGCCCTGCCCTCTACGAGATGGTGACAGATGCTGTCCTGCTGCCCTGCTGTCCTCGGTGCTGCATTGTTTATGCCTAACTGTTTATACTTGCAGGTTTCTGCTTTATGTCACGCCCGTATCGCGGTGCTGCAAAGGTTTCGACTTTACGTGTGCCTTTGCTTCGACTATTATGACATCTTCTGGCCGCAACATCACCGGCAAAGCCGCCCAGACACCATCATTCACACATCTGCCAGCGCATACAACACACAATAAACCTCCCTGATCGCCGTCTACTCTCCCAAACGCTCTCGCACAGCAAACGCACCCAACATACCCAACCCTCCCTCCATCATCATCAACAACCAGGCTCGCAGACGAAACCCCAAAAATACACACCCACCTTCCCAAACAAGTAACCTCTCAAGCCTCTCCTCATCAAGCCCGTCAGCAACAAGCTCGCGTCAAAAAAAAAAAAAAAAAAGCTTATAATAAGCAGCATAGCCCGCGCAAAAAGCCAAGGCCGCCACCATCCGCTAGCCACCAAAACCCCCTTATAAACAAGGCTGCGCAGCGCAATAGACCAGTCTTGGTATGCGTCCAGCCACTCTATCAATTGAGCAGGTGAACATAGTCCTTTACACACCACAACCAATTATACGGTATACATCGTAGCCTGTTTGTCATTTGTCTTCCAACACCGCCAAAACGATAGAGGTTCTGGAACAATGGAACGGTGTCTCGACCCTCAGTGCGTAGTGGCGTGTAGTGTCTAGACTGTTCGCGGAAGGTAGCTCATTTCTTGGCAGTATAAGTCTTTGCTCATCGTATAAAGTACATAGTCAAACTTCAAGTATAAGTACAGCGCTGATATCCAAGTAAAAGCTTAAACTGATAGTAATACTATATCAAAGCCAACCAAACCTCTTTCAAAATAACAACTCACCAACTCCAACATGAAGGTCAGTTCATATCTCTTCCCTATAGAGTTAGAATAAACACTCATCTGCACAAGTTCATCCTCGCCCTCGCTCTCGCCGCCTTTGTCTCGGCTGCCCCTCAGCCTCTGCCCGAGGACGCCGAGGCACAGGGCTTCTTCTACCTCTACTGCGCCAACGACGATGATTACTACCGCTGCACGAACGAGTACAACGCCCGCTGCACCTCGGGTGGGCACTTGAACTCCAACAACAATGGCTTTTGCCGCAGCCGCTGCAGCTGTGAGCAGGACACTGGCTGTGGCCCCATCTGCTAGAGAAACAATCGGGCCAGTCTTGTAACGTAGCAGTGTGTATGTGTGCGGCGGGCATTGTCAGACGCGTTTGTCAAAACATTCATATATATTTTAGCTACATAACAATTTTCAAACTATTTGTAGCCGCTTAAATCTTCGAGTACTTGCGGAATGCGCCAAGCAAGCCTCCGGTCGAGGCATCGTGACCCTCGCCGTTGCCAGATTCGTCCAGCTCCTTGAGAATCTTCTTGGCAAGGACCTTGCCCAGCTCGACACCCCACTGGTCGAAGCTGTTAATGTCCCAGATGGCACCCTCGGTAAAGGTAAGGTGCTCGTAGTAGGCAATGAGAGCACCAAGCTCGGCAGGGCCAATGTGGCCGCCGACAAGGATGGATGTCGTGGGGCGGTTTCCAAGGAAGCGCTTGTGGGGAACAAGATCACCAGTCGTGCCCTCGGCCTGGACCTCCTCATCACTCTTGCCAACCATCAGGGCCTCAGCCTGGGCAAGGTAGTTGGAAGCAAGCATCTTCTGGTGCAGGTTGTCGGTGACGGGGTTGTGTGACTGGGCCGCCAGGATGAAGTCGGTGGGGATCAACTTGGTACCCTGGTGCACAAGCTGGAAGAACGAGTGCTGCGCGTTGGTGCAGGGCTCGCCAAACAGGATGGGGCCTAGAATGTGGTTAGCCATAAACTGCCTTTTCACAGAGAGAGAATAAAACTCACCAGTGGTGTACTTGACAGCAGAGCCGTCAGATGAAATCGACTTGCCATTGGACTCCATGGACAGCTGCTGCAGGTAGGCAGGGAAGCGGTGGAGGTACTGGTCAAATCTGTCGAGGCGTGTTAGTGTGTGCGTGTCAGAATGACGTCCGTCGTGATTTATACGTACGGGGCAACGAGGTGAGTCTGCGCCTGGAAAAAGTCAGAGTACCAGACACTCAGCAGACCACCGAGCATGGGAATGTTCTCCTTGATGGGAGTCTCGCGGAAGTGCTTGTCCATGGCGTGGGCACCGCTGAGGAACTTGTGGAAGTTGTCGAAGCCGACATAGAGGGCAACACTCAGTCCAATGGCACTCCAAACAGAGTAGCGGCCACCGACCCAGCTCTCAAAGCCAAACATGTTCTTGCTGTCGATGCCAAACTTGGTAACCTCCTCCACGTTGGTGGACAGGGCAACAAAGTGCTTGGCAATCTCGCCCTTGTTGTCCGTCTTCTCGAGGAACCAAGTCTTGGCCGTGTTGGCATTGGTAGTCGTCTCGGCAGTGGTGAATGTCTTGGAGGCAATGAGGAACAGAGTCGTCTCGGGGTCCGAGTCCTTGAGGGCCTCGGCAATGTGAGTGCCGTCAATGTTGGAGACGAAGTGCAGCTTCATGTCATCGGCGCCGTAGTGCTTGAGAGCCTCGGTGACCATGACCGGGCCGCTTGTGATTGGTTAGCCAGGGGCAAAGAGCAAATAGGAATATGCAGAGATTGGTGACGTACAGGTCGGAACCACCAATGCCAATGTTGATGATGGTGGTGAGCTTCTTGCCAGTGTAACCAGTCCACTCGCCGCTGCGAACCTGCTTGGAAAACTCCTTCATGTGCTTGAGGACGTCGTTGACGCCACCAGGGACGTTCATGACGTCCTCGCCGTCAACCTTCATCTCCCAGCCGCTGACGTTGCGCAGGGCAGTGTGGTAGACAGCACGGTTCTCGGTGAAGTTGATCTTGTCGCCGCGGAACATGGCATCGCGCTTGCGCTCGACGCCAGCCTGGTCGGCGAGCTTGGCCAGCAGCTCGAGGGTCTCGTCGGTCAAGAAGTTCTTGCTAAAGTCAAAGAGAATCTCGCTCGAGGTTCCGGGAGCGGAAAAAGTGCGGGTGAAGCGATTGAAGCGGTCCGGGTCCGAGGCGAAGGCCTCCTTGAGGACGAAGCCCTTGCTGATGGCATCACGGTGGGTGCCGAGCTCTGTCCAGGCGGGCAGGGTGTTTGCGGGAGCCATTGCGATTGACGAGAATTGGTTGTGTTTGTTCAGATTCTGAGTCCTGGTGTGGTTGTGGGCGGCTCGTCGCGCTTATGAATGACGATTGTCGGAAGGTGCGGAAGGAGCTAAATTCTTGGTGGCAATGTTAGCTATGACGCAAAGGACGTCAAGGTTGGTGGGTGGTAGTGCTTCGGCGGGTTAACAAGGCTGGGTGCTGTCACTTGAAGCTATAAAGTGGAAGAAATCAAGCAGAAGTGCATAAACAGCTGGGAAGACGATAGTCTAGCAAACGAGGCTGTATCAAGAGATCCGAATGCGTCGGCAGTGCGAAGCGGGCTTCAAAAAGATGCAAGCATCATCACCACGGGTTGGAGGGGCAGCTACCCCTCCTGCCACCAGGCTGGCGGGCTGGCCCAGCTGCTGTGGCGGCGGCGGCAGACTGAGACGAGGGGCAAAAACGTGTTGCAATAGGTGGGCAGTAGTGTTTTGGAGTGCGACGTACCGGGAGAGGCTCAAACAGACACGCTGCAATGGTTCGGTCTTGGGTGGTCGTGATGGTGTTTCCAGCAAGCAAAAGCGCGCAGGGGATGATTTCAGTGCTGGCAAAGGATAAGAATGTACCTAAAATTCGTAATGCCGCTGCGGGTTGGCCGGGTGCAGCCAGCCTATCTACGAGTGCACACCACTGAGGTGATTGCTATCTGCTAATAGGTACTTGCTAATGGTTGGGGCGGTTGAAGCTGTTGTGGGTCGCCAATGCCGGATGAGGCTAATCTCGCCGTACCGTGCCCCGCTGGCCAAACCCAACCCAACCCATCCACCAAACCATCCCACCAGGCATCATACGACATCGTATCCTGGGTTCAAAGCCAGGTGCTTAAGCTTATAATAATACGAGTAGCAAGTGACGAAAAAAAGTTAATGGCATAGCTTACCTGGTGCCAGGCCCTCCATTCACGCATGCACAGTCGCATCACGGCAAGATTTGCTTTAGTAAGGACGCATATTTAATACTAGACGCCAAAAGTAATACACCAAGGAAAATGCTGGCCTCTACCCAGGTCCCAACTAGCTTTTGTCCATTGGCGGACCACCGCGGGAAACCGCAGAAACAAAGCCTCTCTCGTTCCCTCTCTCCCTCTATCGGAAAGACGGGCGGTTATGCTGTATCGTTCATGTCTTTACAGTCTTCAAACACAAGAGTTTCTCCACCAAGGTCATCTTCAATCCCCTGTTCTTTTCCCTCGCGGTTCTTTTGCCGGGCAGCGTCGACTTCTGTCCAGATTCCCCGTGAAAAAGACCTGGTAGCCCGTATATACTTCCATCTTCGCCTCCCCGGACAGCTGCCACGAAAATGCAGCATAATCAAGTCGCGCATATGCCCAATGCTATGCCATGCCATGCCAATCGCCTATTCGCCATTGTAAAAGAAGTAAAATCAAAAGCACGCAAAAACAAAACAGTCGTAAATTCCCGATGCCTGATGCCTGATGCATGATGCTCGATGCTTGATGCTTGATGCTTGATGCTTGATGCTTGATGCTTGATGCTTGATGCTTGATGCTTGATGTTGGATGCCCTTTCTACTCTCGCCCTTGGATGCTGCCCACAAACGAGGGATCCTTGACGCTGCCTCCTGCATCTCCAAGACCGGCAATTGGCCGGTTGTAGCTAAACCCTTGGAACTGATTCTGCATCGTCTGCGACAGCATCGGCCCGTCTACATACGAGTCTTGCGGTGCCTCCGATGTGAATTCTGGATCAAAGTTGACCGTGTCCAGGGCATCAGCCTGCGAGTCCCTATGTTAGCGTCACTGGTAGAGAAATAGACATGCAGTGTCGTGAAAACTGCCAATGGAAAATCACTTACCACATTGGGCTTGAACGTAGGCTCGTACTTGCGCTGCAGCAGCTTGCGCCAATCTATGGCATGGAAAAAGGGGTGCGCCTTAATCTCCGCAGAGCCGTTCGCGCCGAGGCGTTCCTTGGGATCACGGTTCAGCAGCTTGATCAAAAGATCCTTGGCCGCCGGCGGCACCGCGTCTGAAAAGTGCAGCGGCTCCGACAGAATCTTGCGGTACATTTCGTTTGTGTTGTCGTCATAGTACGGCGGTAGGCCCGTCAGCATCTCATACAGCAGTACGCCGAGCGTCCACCAATCCACCGTCTTGTTGTAGCCCTGGCCCATCAGCAGCTCCGGCGCCAGATACTCTGGTGTGCCACAGAAAGTGTTTGTGCGGTCCTCGTCCTTCATGTCAAGCTTGCACAGTCCGAAATCGCACAGCGCAATGTGGCCCTGGTAATCCAACAGAATGTTTTCGGGCTTGAGGTCGCGGTAGATGACGCTGAATCCGTGTAGGCATTCCAAAGCACACAGCAGCTCGGCGGTATAAAACCGTGCTCGGTTGACATCGAACCGTCCCTCCTTTTGCAGATGGTAAAACAGCTCGCCACCGTTGACAAACGCAAGCACAAAGTATAGCTTCTCGGGTGACTGGAAACTAAACTTGAGTGGCACAATAAACGGGTTGTTAATCTGCGCCAGGACCGATCGCTCTGCCAGCGTATGGGCGACTTCGGAGCGAGATATAATGTGTGCTTTTCGAATAGTCTTGAGGGCGTAGATTCGGTTCGTGTCCTTTTTGCGCACTTGCATCACCTTGCCGAAGCTTCCCTTGCCAACGACCTTGAGCAGCTCAAAATCTTCAATCTTGAGCTTGCCAGCCCGGGTCTCGACGTACTCGACGCCGACCTTGATCTTTCCGGATCCAAACTGAACGCTTACCCAGTCGACACCGCTATGGCCCTCGCCCTTGCGCTGCGCGTGTTCAGCCGCCGCCTTCTCGCGGTCCTTTTTGCTCAACTTGGGGTCGTCCACAAACGGCTGCCTCTCTTCAAAGCGGGGGTTGATGCGGGCGACGCCAAGGAAAATATCCTGGCTACGGCCGGCACCAGGCGCTGCGTTCGGGTTTCGCATATACAGGTGAATGACGAGCTCTGTCACCCTGGACACATCAAACTTGTACTGTGTGTTGCCGCCAGCCCAGAGTGGGTTCTCGGGATTGCCGTCCACCGAATTGACAAACACCTGCACTTTGTCAAAGTCGAGCAACGCATATGGCATGTATTTTCCTGATATTCGGCCGTGGTTCGTCGGAATGCCTGAAAAGCCGCCAGCGGACGAATGTGGGCGATGGGAACCGTTGGCGAGCGACCCGGCCATGCGCTGAGACCCAGGCCGCATAGAGCCCGCCACGGACCCTGCGTTGCTTGTCGATAGCGACCCTTGGTGGGACGAGGCAAACACATTGCGGTGTTCTTCGGGCAGAGAAAACCCTTGGCCCTCGTGGAGTGTTACCACCAGAATTCCGGGCTTCGGGGGCTTGACAATCGGGGCTTGTACGAGGGATCCAGACGCGGCTGTGAGGGGAAACAGAAAACATCAAGTCAGCCTCGGCAAAAAAGGAAACGGGGGGGGGGGGCGTGGGTGGCATCATCAATTTATTACCTATACCCGAATCTGACGTATTAGGCACAGCGGCTGCCAGGTTTGGACTTGTTTGTTCCTTATTGTCCTTTTCTGTTATGGTGGACGTCGACGCGGATCGAGAGAATGGGCTGAGCGTGCCCAGGTGCGTCTCTTTGAGCTCTGTGATCAACTGTCAGCGGAGAGCGTGTCATGGCGGGAGGAGTTCAGCCGCGGGCGAGTCGCCAGAGTCGACGGGGAGCCGGCAGCGAGGAATAACGCACTCTTTGTTAATTTCCACGACATGGTTGTGGTGTTCTCGCGGCGCGGATTTGATATGGGCTCGACTGGCAAACAAGGCGGACGTGAGGTGATTCGGACACCGGCACCGAGTGGGACGGGTCGAGGGATGTAGAAGTGCAACGTAGGTGCGGCGGGTAGTATATGGTGTTCAACCGCGGCCTACCTCTAGGGAAATGGCAGAGAAACGCAGAACGAGATGGCGAGATGAGGCTTCAGATGGGAGCAAGGATAGGGAGGCTTGGAAGAGGGTCCCAAGGCAACGAGCCGGAGGGTGCGGGCGGGTGCTGGAAGTGACGTTCGGTAACCCCGCAGGCCGGTCTGAGCAGCGGTGCGGACAGCTGACAGTGCGGTGGCGTACCCAAGTAGGTGCGCAAGCTTTAGTGAATGTCAACAATCAAAGGATTCACCCGTCTATGAAAAATGGGCGGTTGAGATGAGGAGGGGGAAAATAATGGAAAATGGTCAAGCACTAGGGACAATATGCACCCAGAAGAAAACCAAACCCTGACAAGACGAACAAGGGTTGCGCACAGGGAAGGCAATGCACCGCCGCGGGTGAGGCGAAGCTGTTGTGCGCCCAGCCTGCGGGGGGGGGCTGATGGGCTACGAGTACGAGTACCGGGACAGAGGCGGTGGAAGAGACGCTGGACAGGAGCGATAAAGCTGGCGCGACAAGCTTGCACATCTTCCACAACGCGCAGTGGGAACCTGATTTGGGCGAGGGGGCAGTGCTGCCAGGGCCAGAGCACACTAAATGTCCACAGACACATGCAACATGGCTGCACTGTACGCGGAAACCACAGGAGGCGGACAAAGTGCTGCGCATGGCTTGGCTTGCACAGTACTTATGTGACGATGGACTAGTGCCGCACAGTGTGGACAAGATGCCCCCAGACCTCTACTATGACGAACCTGTGGCGAATACCCAAGGGAGCCTGGTGCTGTGCAGAACGCAATGACCGGCCTTGGATTGTGCAGCAGCTTTCCATATCCCTTGAGGTCTCGTTTTGGTAAAGAAAATTACAATACTTGCCAAAAAGCCGTTTTGCTCGGGCTGAATTGTACTAGCATCAGTTACAGGCTTGACACCAGGAGCTACCCTGGAGCTTTTCTGCTTGAGAATACAATGGCTTCATACAATGCCAGGCGCCAGTTGGAACTTTTACAATGGTTGTAAAATTAAATTTCGCTTCATAATCACTTGAATTTCCTAAATTTAGGTGCTATTTGCACCAGTTGCAGTAATCAGACTCATATCATAGGTAAAGCTTCGGTCAAACGAGATAAAACGTCTATAATACTGAATTCACAATCTCAATCACCAATTGTAGGCGCAATCAAATCACTAAAAAAATCAGCAAAAAATAAATGCCATTACAATACACATCTACTAAAGTTTAAATGCCACTACTAGCCCTTTTAGCTACCACGGGTTGGAATATTAGCACCAAACCCAAGGACAGTTTAGCAAGGGAGAGCCTTACCTTACCTAGTACTCACTGCTGGTGTGTGCTTGTGTTGAGGTACCCAGGTACACACACCCACAAAGTTGGCGCCTGACAACCAAGGCCAAAACCTCTGGCCCGCCGCGTGCCTGAAGCTGCCACTGGGGACACATTTTCGAATACTGGCCCGACGCTGCTAGGTAAACGGCTCGTGTATATGGACAACAGCTGTCTTGCGGTGCCACCAGCCTCTTTTTTGCAATCGCCCTTGCAACTGAGCATTCACCCCATACAGCACGCCTCTTCCCGGGTCGCGAACCCTGCCATTGACAGCCTGCAGTCGCACAGTCTCTGACCGCGATACTTGGCCTCCCTAACCTGCAACCCCACCATCAGGGGATCCTCCACGCCGCCTTTCCACGCCGACGCCGACACCTCCTCTCCCACAACAAGACCGCACACAGCGGAACCCGATATCCAAAATGAAGCTCGACGTCAAGGTGAGTAACCGAATCCCAACCTATTTATTTTGTGCTGCTGGTGCATTGGCCGTCTACTCGGCGCCTATCCAGCCTTGGGATGAGCTGGCGGTAGCCTCGACGGGCAATCTGTCCCTTCCAACCCTGCTTCCAGGCCGTGCAAGCTGCTAACCGTATCATTCTCGTGCAGCGCCAGCTTTACGCCCGCAGCGAGCGAGTCAAGGGCATCGACTTTCATCCTACCGAGCCGTGGATTCTCACTACTCTCTACAATGGTATGTCACCGACATATGCACCACCACCCGTGCGCTCACTTCGCAAATGGGCAGCCAACTAATCTGCTATGCCAGGCCACGCCCAGATCTGGTCCTACGAGACCCAGAGCACGGTCAAGACGTTCGAACTGACCGATCTCCCCGTCCGTGCCGGTCGCTTTGTTGCGCGCAAGAACTGGATTGTGTGCGGCTCCGACGACTTTCAACTCCGCGTCTACAACTACAACACCTCGGAAAAGATTACGTCTTTCGAAGCGCATCCCGACTATATCAGAGCCATTGTCGTTCACCCGACGCAACCCTTTATCCTCACCGCCTCCGATGACATGACCATCAAGCTCTGGGACTGGGAGCGCGGCTGGAAGTGCGTCCAGGTCTTCGAGGGCCACGGCCACTACATCATGAGCCTGGCCATCAACCCCAAGGATACCAACACCTTTGCCTCGGCGTGTTTGGACAGGACTGTCAAGATTTGGAACCTTGGTTCCCCCCACGCCAACTTCACCCTGGAGGCCCACGAGGCAAAGGGTGTCAACCACGTCGACTACTACCCCCATTCCGACAAGCCGTATCTCCTGACGACCTCGGACGACCGAACGATCAAGGTGTGGGATTACACCACAAAATCCCTGATTGCCTCTTTGGAGGGTCACACCAACAACGTGTCTTTTGCCTGCTACCACCCGGAGCTTCCCGTGATTGTCTCTGGTTCCGAGGACGGCACGCTGCGCCTCTGGCACGCCAACACATACCGCTTCGAACAATCACTCAACTATAGCTTGGAGCGTGCTTGGTGTGTTTCGGCGCAAAAAGGCCAGCAAGGTATTGCCGTTGGTTACGATGATGGTGCTGTTGTCGTCAAACTGGGTCGCGAGGAGCCTGCAGTCTCTATGGATCCATCCGGCAAGCTTATCTGGGCCAAACACAACGAGGTTGTGTCGTCAATTATTAAAGGAGGTGAGTACATCAGCTGCAACATGCGGTATTCTGTGACGGGATGATGCTAACCAGAGTCTAGACGCCGGTATCAAGGACAACGAACCTATTACTCTGGGAACCAAGGACCTGGGAACTTGCGAAGTGTACCCCCAGACTCTGACGCACTCCCCCAACGGCCGATTCGTTTCCGTGTGCGGAGATGGCGAATACATCATCTACACTGCCCTGGCGTGGCGCAACAAGGCATTCGGATCTGCCCTCGACTTTGTCTGGGCGTCCAAGGAGAACAGCAACGACTTTGCCATTCGCGAATCGCCAATGAGCGTCAAGATCTTCAAGAACTTTACAGAGAAGAGCGGTGGACTGGATGTCGGCTTCCAGGCTGATGGTCTCACTGGCGGCGTCTTGTTGGGTGTCACCGGCCAAGGAGGCATCTCGTTCTTCGACTGGGCCACCGGCGGCCTCATTCGCAGAATCGAGGTTGAACCGAAGCACGTCTACTGGTCAGAGAGTGGCGAGCTGGTTGCCATCACCTGCGAAGATACCTTCTATGTCCTGCGTTTCTCAAGAGAGAACTATGTCGAAGCTGTGGAGCAAGGTCTGGTTGAAGAAGATGGCGTCGAAGCTGCATTCGAAGTTATCACCGACATTAACGAGAAGTAAGTTTGAGTTTGCACGCAACTGAATGACGGAAATGGTACTGACAAGACTAGCGTGCGCACTGGTGAATGGGTTGGCGACTGCTTCATCTACACGAACAACACAAACCGCTTAAACTACCTTGTCGGTGACCAGACGTACACCGTCTCTCACTTTGATAAGCCCATGTACGTCCTCGGGTACATCCTGAGAGACTCCCGCATCTACCTCGTCGACAAGGACATCAACGTCACGTCGTTTGCCCTTTCCGTTTCTGTCCTCGAGTATCAGACTCTCGTGCTGCGCGAAGACATGGATACTGCTGCTGAGCTTTTGCCTACCATCCCTCAAGACCAGCTCAACAAAATTGCACGATTCTTGGAAGGGCAGGGCCACAAAGAGCTTGCTCTGGAGGTGGCTACCGACTCAGAGCACAAGTTTGATCTTGCACTGGCTCTGAATCATCTTGATATTGCCCTGGAGATCGCACGGGCCGCTGATGTTGAACACAAGTGGAAGACGGTAGGCGATGCTGCCCTCGCCGCTTGGGACATTGCTCTGGCCGCCGAATGCTTCACACATGCCAAGGACATTGGCTCATTGCTTCTCCTGCATTCATCGACAGGAGACCGCGATGGTCTCTCCAAGCTTGCGGTCCAGGCTGAGGAGAACAACGCCAACAATGTTGCGTTTTCTTGCTACTGGCTCCTGGGCGACGTCGATAACTGCCAACAGATCCTCACCAAGACTGGCCGCCATGCCGAAGCAGTACTCTTTGCGCAAACATATAAGCCCAGCCTTGCCACTGCCGCCGTAAAGGATTGGAAGGAGAGCTTGGAAAAGAGCAAGAAGAGCCGTGTCGCCAAGTTGATTGGCTTGCCCGGAGAAGATGATGACCTGTTCCCCGAATGGGATGCTTGGCTTAAGGTTGAAAGCGAAGGCGGTGCCGTTGAGACTGTTCCCGAGGTCGGTGTAAACGGCAATAGCGAAGAAGCTGCCGAAGAGGCGGAGGCGGAAGAAGAGGCAGAGGTCGAGGAAGACGAGGAGATGGAGGAGAAGGACGAGTAAGGCACATTACAATAGAGGAATCGGTTCAAAAAAGTCCTGTTGGCGTCAATCTGATTCAAAGAGGCTTGCATGTATGGGAGGTGCACAATTGATGAGAACAATGAAGGCGGGCTGCAGTGGCTTTAAGAGTATTTAGTTGCCATATTAGCTAGCACCTGTATAACCGCAAGTGGATTAATGCAAATGCTTTTGTTAGACTTGGGCGCAACACGGCTACGCGACGGAGATTCTGAGGAGATCGAAATTGAATGTGGCCATAGCGGGCAACTGAGACTCTTATTCTTCTATTTACTTTCCGCGAACTACGGTTCGTTGCCGCTGCGGCGCACTGCTATGATCATTCAAGTTGCCTCTGTTTACAGAGCAGCAACGACTGCCATGCCAGCAACAAGGAGCGCGCCCATGGCAGTAGGGGCGTTGGCAACACCGGCACCGTCCTTGTCATCCTTGCTGTCCTTGCTGTCCTTGTCGTCCTTGTCGTCCTTGTCATCGTTGTCATCGTTGTCGCCGGACTTCTGGCACACGGAAAAGTCGGGGATTTCCAGCCCACCGGCGCAGTCCTCTTTTATTTTCTTGAAAAGGTCCTCGTTGTCCTTAGCCCACGACATGACCTCCTCGGTGTAGCTGCTGTAAGCCGAGCTGACGCTGCCCGTGGGCTTGAAGTCGCAAATATCCTCAAGATTGTTGGGCATGGCGGTCACCAATGAGGCGGGCGGTGTTGGGATGTCAGCCTCCGCGAGGTCAGACTCGCATGCCTTGGAGATGCCGCCGCCGCTGGTCTGGCGGGGGAGGATGGAGGCGGTGGCGGTGGCCGCGAGGGTAGCGAGGAGGATCTTTGTCTGCATGTTGGCGATGTCGTAGCTTTGGTGTTTAGGTGTAAGATGTGCAACAGGCTATGAGGATAGATCGATGAAAGAGAGAATCTCAATTGGATTTGTATGGGATGGAAGAGAAGGTCAGGCAGGAAAGAAAGTTTCAGAAGGGCACGGGGGATCCTTTTACCTTATAAGAACAGACAAGTATCCATGGAAGTAAGGAACCTAGCCAAGTACTGGGTACCTCAAACTGGAGGCTTACTCCCCCAGTTATCCACCACAAGTCTTGAGCTATTCCCCAAGAGTAGCATTGCCCCTGGATACGTTGCCGGTACGGAGTTACAAGCGTGCAACTAGTGCCCGCTAACAAGGAATGGGAATCCAAGTGTGTGACAGTTCCGGCTCTGAATGCCCCCCCTTGCGCTCCGTAGGGCTTGGGCATCTCCCTGTTGGGGCGCGGATCCAAGCCAGAAGTGGGCGGCTCAGATGCCGGCGCTTGTGAGACATGAATCAAGGTGCTCCAGAGAATGGCCCAGGCCAGGCGTGGTGCGCCATTACCGCTTGGAAAATGGGTTGACCGTGGCACGCTATTGTTGCAGCTTGAGCAGGCTTCAGCAGACTAACGCGCGCTAGCACGCCGTAAGCTTTCGCTGATGCCGGAACGCTAATAGAAGCCGCCCTGGGGCAGGCTCAATTGGAGGATGTGCGACGAGAAGGCCTCTAATGTGGCATTTTTGCGGTTGTCTTGGAAGCAGACATAGAGTTTGGGCATTTGGATGCATGATGCTGCTATGTTTATGAAAGTGGCCATCAAAGGGACAGTATTCCAGACAGTTTATAACTGTAGATCGGCGAAGATGAATGCTCAATATCATACAAGCGACATCAGCCTTACGGCGCGGCTGTGATGCCAAGGCGGCGCCAGAAGTAAGCAGATCACCGCACACGACCAGATCTCATGGGACTTTGGTCCAGCGTCAGTGATGCACACACCGGCGACAACCCGTAGAGCATTGAAGGCGAGTGTTTCGTATGCGCCAGGTTCTCCTGGGCCGAGAGTTTCCTAGTGTTGCGCTTATAGTTTCAAGAGTGTCCTATGTGCGGTATCTTCCACCTACTTCGAAACGGGCCTCACCGGGTCCTTCCGTTACGAAATTGACAGGCATTTTTCTTCAATCGCAAAAAAAGCGCTGGCCATGGTACACTCCAGCGTGCCGTGACCAGAGTGTCTTGGTTCCCAGGCAACGCTACGATAACCCATAACTGGGAATGTCTCGGCGACTACATGCCAAGGCCGCGCAGTAGTCCCATCGCTCTGTAAGGGGACACAAACGTGGGGTTGGCACGGGGTTACGCAGTTCTCCATCATCAACGTCATTCACTCATTGATTTGCGCTGTAATTGCTTTGTTCTGTCGTGCGCTGCCTTGGTGCGATGTCTCCCTTGTCCCCCTCGCGCAAAATTAACATTGGCGTTTTGTTACGCCAGTTGTCAATTGGGCCAAAAATCATGGCGAAAAGTTTGATCCTTGCTCTTGCTGCCACACTTTAGCCACCCAATCCGCTTGGAAGGGGTCTGCAATCGGTAAAGTTTACCCGTCTCCGCTCAGGAATCAGCCTCGCTCGATGCCGGTAGCCGGCGCCACGCCCTAGCCAGGCTCCACGTACCGCTAGTTAGTGCTGTTAGTCCCAAAATGTAGCGGGCTTGCTGTGGCAGGATCGACAAGAGGCGCTCGAAGCCATTCAATTTGATCGTAGAAGCCCGCCATGAGCGTCAAAGGTCATTGAAAAGAGCCGGAACTCTTTGAAATTTTGCCCCGTTTTGGTGGTTTCTTGTAAGAGCGAGCTATGAGCAAAACCAGTTGTCAATTGCTGTAGGTGTTTACTACGCTGATAATTTAGGGCATTACTGTAAAAAAGGACAATTGTAAGAAGACAGCGAGACACACTTGTATATCGCGTCCTCTACGGTGATTGCAGTGTGAGAGTCTAGGTATTACATTGCAGGCAGGCTTTATAGGATCAGAGAGCGGTAAGCAAATTGACTATGAAACAGGGTATCTGGCTCTACATTCATATCCTGTGACGGCAACTCCTTCAACCGGCAGTTTCTGTTCAAACCATGAAGCCTTACCCTGTTCTATGTGCCAAGCCGCTACAGCGGGCACGATGAGATATACGGTTCGTTCCAGGATGCCGTGCTCCCCAAATTTCGCAACCATAGCGTTATAGATACCCTGTGTGTTCCGTGCAGCATTCTTACACATGCTCATTCCACTCTTCAACAGCATCGCGTTTTCTTTAGACGGTAGGTTTTGTCAGTATTTACAATAAAGACAGTCTATATACATGGGCCACGTCATTTCTAAATACTAGTATAGACCCGTTTTGTACCCGAGTATGAGGTGGCAACCAAGATCGGCGTTGTCCCTGCAAGACAGCGTCTTCAACCCAATCTCTCTCTTTGTACCTCGCCATCAGCATTGAACTCCCCTAATAATGTTCATAGGTGATGCAGCTAGACAGTCCGCAATCATGACTTTGGCCACTTCCAGTACATATTGGAGCCTTCGATACCAGCCAATGGGTTTCCTTCTCCCTGCCCGGCGTTGCCATGCTGCTCTGTGAACCCACATTTGATATAGAACTCGTCCTTACCCAATGCGCTAATCACCGAAGCACAAACACCTTCATCCTGAGCTTCGTCAAGGCCCCATTGTACGAGTTGACGGCCAATATTTTTGCCTTGGAAATCCGGGTGCACTGCTAGCACCTCGAGGAACCAGGACTCAGCGCGTTTACCTGTCCACATGTCGTCAAAGAACGGGAATGCGCGTTCAATAACATCTTCGTTCTCGTCGCTTGCGCGGTTAGGCCACAACCATGCATGGGCGCCCATGGCTGCAGAGGACAGAGGCTTAAGCAGGTTTCCTGGCATTATTGTTTAGCTCTCAGGAAAAGCGTTTTCTGTCATGATGGTGGAAGAAGACTTACGAGGATCCAGGGACCAACATTCCATTTTCTTGCCGCCGTCGCCCAATCTTGCCCATTGCGCGATGCCAGCCACCACATCACGGCCGTTTTTATCCTTGGCTACGGCAACGAGCCACTTCCATCGATAGTCCCAAAAGTTGACGCGTGCGCGGCGTAGCCAATATAAGTCTACATCGTCAGGGTACTCATTGCGGCGAGGGTGTATAAACTGCCCAAAAAGGTTATCCTCCCAAAATGCCAACGACATGACGTGGGCAATCTCTGGAAGTTCCGAGTAGTACGCATCGCGCAAGACAACATCTGACGTATTTCGACTCATTGTGGAAAGGTGCTGTCATTCGCCGCCGCGGCAGAGTAGTTTCCCGTTCTGCGGATCATGAATCTTGCACATGCATACAGGGACTATTTCTACATCCACAGTGACACGTTTTGAGGGGTTCTGGGCCCCTTCTACCTGTTCCATGGGTGACGAGGAACGCTTATGGAATTTCCCTTTAAATTGAACAGGGCTTGCATAGCTCCGTACCACCGGTTGGGCCCGCAGAGAGCGGGTTCGCTCCTGTTCGTGGCGTGCTGAGTCCGGGATTAATACGGAGTACCCTGGTCGTTGTTTGGCAACAGAAGAGTGAGCGGGAGTCCGGAATGAGGAGTCTGCCAAGACTCCCTGCTCGCCCAAACTCTTCAGCCACAAATGCGACGTCGGAGTGTTTTTACTCCGTACGCATTGCCGTTTTGCAAAAGATGGCGTTATCAACCCCCACGCAACGTTGAAGTCTCCGCTATTACCCAGGATGAAACGGTGCTACCATACGAGCAGTATGCAGTACTAGGGTAAGGCGATTTTCACAGTGCTGTAGAATTAGAAATGATTCTGCTAATAAATAATATACTATGGTAAGAGTACACTTGCTTTTCTCGCTTATGATTCCGTTGCATCCGGTGTATTTTGTCCCTATCTAATTACCGTCCACTGTACTCCGTAAAGCACACGCATACTTCGTAAATACTCGTAGACTTGGATCCATTCATCGCTGATCCTCGTAGGTAATCTTCCAGGTCACCTCTTTGTTGATTATCATATCTTGGCTTCCCGCTCTGGAGCTCCTCCCCTCTTCGGAAGCATTGTCCCGGTTCGCTATTTGATCGGAGCCCCAATGTTGCGGCTTGCCACGATGATCATTGTCCATGGGGTCGTGCGCCGAAACAGATGTAGATGCTCCGGCAGTGCCCGCTACTGCTGATGACGTGGCCTTTGAACGACTGTTCCCCAGCGACTGAAGAGGATACGTGTGATTTGAGCCGTACATGCTGATGTCAAAAGCCAATGGGAAGCCCATACCGATGGAGAAGGACTTTAGAAAGTTCTTCAGGTTCGGAACAGTGGCTGATATGATGGACCAAACGAGCATCGATTGCTGAAAAAGAAGACTGTTTGTAATGGCAAATTGTGGCTCGTTCGAGGTCGGGTAATTCCAGAAATATGCCAAATGAAGGGCTGAAAGGGCGACGAGAGGGACGCGGAACGAAAAGGCCATGATGACCTGGATCTTGCGGGCGACGGACATGTTGACAGACCATGTCAGCTGCACAACGAGAGCCCAAGATAGCATCTCAGTTATGATGTCGATTACAGTAATGACAGCCCAACGAGTATTCTGGAATTAGAAGTTAGCTTAGATGGTATGGTGGGCAGGCTTTTCAGGGTTTCGCGTTGTTTCCATACCTGGCTGGGGCATTGCGTGACGCTATCGACCGTCAATAGCGAATCAGCACGGCAATTGGCCAGAAAAGCGATACAAGAACCGATGCCCCAAGCTGCACTCAACACCATGAGTCCGATACAAAACGGTTTATTCAGTCCGCCCTTTGGGCCGATGATGCGGAGTACAAGGGCGAGGAGCGAGCACTTCGCAAAACTCAGACTAAGAAAACAGAGTATAGTGGCCGCGAGAGTAGCCTAACGGGCGAAAAGTTAGGCGAAATACTGGAAGTAGATATACTGGCTTTTGGAAAGCTTACCTTTGAAGAAATCGCCCATTGCTCTGGCGCGGTAATGGAGTTGTACTTTCCGAGGCCATTTTCGAGACCTACAAAAACTGCAATAGTCTGTGCCAGGTGTAATACCTAAAAAGAATGCAGCCATCCTGTTAGTTGCAATATTGAGCTGTGTTCGCAGCGGGTGATTTACCGTGGCCGCAGCTATCATGATATCGTCGAAGCCAAACATCTTGTACTTGATGTAAGCCCGTGCCAGGACTACCATCACGCTGTACGTCAAGGACAGGATTGCGACGATCCACAAATCTCCAGCATGATCGTTGAATGAAACAGGTGAAAAGCGCGGGAGACCGCCATCTGATGATCCTGGATCCATGACTTGACTATACCAGCAACGGCAACGAAGACTGTCGACAAGTAGGTTGTTGTTGCAAGAACAGAGCTCCAGAAGCCAGGCAATAGCGCTCAGGAGTTTAAGGATGACATGAATGATAGCTGCTCCGCCGTACCAAGAGCAAGCACGCGGTTTGGAATGCCAGGGTACGAGTAAAAGAGCTACTCTACAAGGGGATACCGCTGAGAACAGAGAGGGCAGGCAAGCCGCACGAGGCTCGCAGAAACTGACCCGAGTCCGTGGTAACCTCACTTCAGCATAACTGTTAATGCCGGGGCGTCTTTCACTGTTACCGGCGAACCAAAGCAGGCTGCAGGGTCCGGGGTGCGGCGCACACAATGCCCCTGGGTTGTTCGGAGACTTGGCGGTCTGCGGTGTCTATCCACCATACGACACGCGACGTTTTCTGTCCAGAGCCACAGGAGCGGGACATACTTGGGTAAAGATCATGCCAAACCAAATTCGGGAATTGTAACGTCACTTTGCCTGCGCTAAAAGTGAGGTTGGCTGAGTTTACAGCCCACACATTGCCTCAACCTTCCACGAGACCTGTAGTGGCTTCGGTTGATGGGCATCACCCGGATTCCGAAGAGAGTGTAAGGCGGCAAAAGCCAAAGGCTGCCATCCCGCGCCGAGAAAAGCCTAGTGGCAACTTCTCAGACATGGGTATATATTCTTTCCCTGCAACGAGACGGAGCATATACCGTAGTAATCTGTATGCGGTGGAGCAGCGCTGGTGAAGAGGCCCATGCGACGACCTATGAGCGAACTTGTAGACCGACCCCCACACTCGCCGGAGCCTTGTGACGACGAACCAAATCAGTATGGTACGGCGACGTGGGCCTCGAGTTGAACGGGTTTCGCTGAATTTGGCCGCGTGCAAGGATCAGAGTCATGGCTGTTGACTTTGCCGGCATGATTCTCCGTCCGCCCCTGGTAATCCGCGGTATTGCAGCACGACATGTACGCCGAAATTGAGTCGACGACAGGCTTGCCACGCGCTCAACAACCCTGGAAAGCTGCGGCTAATGTATCAGATGAGAAAAATGTCCGGGATTACGAGTACTGCCATTTATATCCCTGAACACGTTGCAGTCTTCTACGAGTAGACTGGTGTGGGGTTTGTTGCTGGGATGAGTTGCTCGCGTCAGTCATAGCAAAACCGTTCATGCAATGTCCACCTTCTCCGACCACATCCCGGTCGCAGCATTTCTGATGTAAAGACAGCCTCTGTGCTTTCTGTCTTGTTACTGGCATCCTTCTTTGCTACCCCCTTTCTTTTCCTTCTCTTAGTACCATATCTGCTGTGCTCTGGTTGCCGCAAGTTTCCCAAAAGCCACGGAGACTAAAGAGGCAGAGACAATGTCCATTGACGACAAAGGCTCGAATGATGTCGACGAGCCCATGAGCCGCCATGGCTCTGTCGACGAGAAGCGAGGCAATGCGGACGATCGTGCCGACATGTATCGCATGGGCAAGGCCCAAGAGATGAGGGTTTGTGCACCTAGCAGACAAGGGAAATGGCTTTACTAACATGGCGCTATAGAGAAACTTCCGTTTCCTGTCGATCTTTGGCTTTTCCATGATTTTGATGGCGTCATGGGAATTCTCTTTAAGGTGAGTTACCGCAAGACACAAGCCCCAAATCTCTTAGTGACAGACTAACCGAGCGTTAATCAGTGTCTCGACTATTGGTCTCGTAAACGGCGGCACGGCTGGCTTGATCTGGATGTTCTTCATCTGTTGGGCCGGTTTCCTCTTGGTGAATACTTCAATGGCAGAAATGGCTTCCATGTAAGCAGCAACCCCTATCTCAACTACACCAGCGTTGAAGCACCGCTGACACGAAACTCTACAAACAGGGCGCCGACTTCCGGAGGGCAGTACCACTGGGTATCCGAATTCGCGCCGCCCAAGCACCAAAAGTTCATTAGTTATCTCATGGGATGGATGTGCGTGCTCGGCTGGCAGACTTCTTGTGCTTCCTCAGCCTTTATTGCTGGCACCCAGATCCAGGGACTCGTTGTCCTCAACTATCCCAATTACATTCCCGAAGCATGGCACGGCACTCTGATCACCATCGCTGTTGCGGCGTTCTCAGTGCTCTTCAACACTGTCCTTGCCCGAAAGCTCCCTTTGATTGAAGCCCTCGTGCTCATCATCCACATCTTTGGCTTCGTTGGCATCCTTGCCGCTCTCTGGGTCCTTTCTCCCCGGGCTGATGCCTCGATCGTCTTCACTGAGTTCACTGATGGCGGAGGCTGGGGTAGCTTGGGAGGCTCAGCTCTTGTCGGTATTCTGGCCGGTATCCTCCCATTGCTCGGAGCCGATGCGGCCGTGCATATGTCTGAGGAGCTGCGGGATGCTAGCCGTACTCTGCCGCGTTCCATGATCATGACCACCATCTTCAATGGCGCTTTCGGCTGGATCATGGTTATTACCCTTTGCTTCTGCATCGGCAATCTCCAAGAGGTGATTGAGTCGCCCACTGGCTTTCCCTTCATGGCCGTCTTCCTCAACTCGACCGGGTCAGCCGCCAAGGCCACCGCTATGTCGGTCTTTATCGTGGCCATGACCGTCTTCTCCAATTTGACCATGGTGGCTACTTCGTCTCGTCAGTTGTTTGCCTTTGCAAGAGATCACGCTGTTCCTTTCAGCCCCTGGTTCTCCAAGGTTCCCACAGGCTGGGATGTACCCATCAACGCCATCATCACGACATTCCTTATTTCGAGTCTCTTGTCTCTCATCAACATCGGCTCCACTGTTGCGCTTAACTCCATTACTTCACTGGCCACGACTTCACTCCTCTCAAGTTATATTGTGTCCATTGGCTGCATGATCTGGCGGCGCTGGACCAACAGCCCTCTTCTCAGCTCCAAGTTTAGCCTGGGCAAGTGGGGTCTTGCCGTCAACATTGCTTCGGAGGCTTTCCTCATTGTCATTTTTGTACTGGCCTTTATGCCTGGCACCCCGAACCCATCGGCGGCCGACATGAACTGGAATATTGTGATTTATGGAGGCGTTGCCATTGTCTCTTTGGCGTACTACTTCTTCCGCGGACAGCATCGCTATGAAGGGCCAGTGGCCTACGTCAGAACACTGCCGCAGGAATAGAAGGCCGTATGCTAGACAGTTCTTTTGCGACTTTGGACTCTGTACATTTCTAGGCAAAGGGGGCCATATATTGATCCCGAGCCATGTAATTCATATCATTATCCTTCTTAAATATCCTGATCACATCACGAATGATAACTGGAATTCTCCAATTTGATGTCTTTCGGGCGTGAAATGATCACAGCTTTCTATACCAGTTTTCTTTTGGGTCATTCAAGCACTCCCCGACAGTAACGGATCGAAACCCATTTTTAAAGAGAGATATCAGAGCGTACTCGGTCAAGTTGTAGACCGACTGATATACGGTGTCGTGCTCAATCTGCAGCCACTTCGTATATCTGGGATCCTGGTCCTCAACGGCGTCATCCCATATATCCTTTGACTCTTGAATCAGGGCGGCGGAGTCATGCAGATAACCTTCGGTGTCAAGATTGAAGTAAGTGACGTGGTACCCGAGGTCTCCCAGCCAAGCGTCTGTGGTCTCATTGCTTGCAGAGTATGGCGGACGCATATACGTGGGAAAGTAGCCCAGGATATCCGCCAATGCAATCTCGTTGAACAGCATCTGATTTCGAAAATGCTTCTCACTAAGGGTTGTGAGACGCTGGTGCGACCAAGTGTGGCTTCCCACCTGGTGCCCGTCGTCGATCATTCGCTTGATGAGCTTATGCCAGGAGTGAGCTGGGTCGTTGATTGCCCCTTTACCGAGGTTGATGCCTGTCACAAAAAAGGTAGCCTTCGCATTATAACGCTGTTTTTGAGCATTAGCCGTATGTTCCAAGACATGCTCTTGCCAACCCGAACTTACTGCAAGCAAGTCAAGAAGATCTTCCGTGTATACATAAGGGCCATCATCGAAAGTGAGAGCAATACCGCCATACTTTTTGCAGTGGTAGATGGCCTCACCATATGGAACAGGGCCATTATGTGGCCGCGGGATATTTAATGTTTCTGGACCCTTCGGTCGAACGTTGGCATCACACGCGGGACCGTAGTCTATCTGGCAGGCGGGCGCTGAACAGTACAGATAGCCATTTCCACACCAGCTTCTTTCGTTAAAAAATGTCTGCGGAAGCGAAAATGGGATACACATACCCCGCGCTCGAACAGCACTCATCATTTTCGCAGACGGTACCAAAACCTGTACCGCATCTACCGTCTTGGGTAACTTGTCGGGAATCCAAATAGCCTATGGCGTATCCGGCCACGCAGCTTAACAAGACAATATGCTTTATACTCATGTTTACGTTTAATGAAGGGAATAAAAGATAGTGTGCCGTCATCGAGGCCTGAAAGTAGACGAATAACGCACCTTAAATATATGTATTTACGCCTAACAATTTATGCATGTTTCACTACAGCCTCGTGTTCTGGCAAAGCCTGTGTAACACCAACGTCGTAATTCAGCTCCCGGTTGGCTGAATCCCAAATGGTGGCGCGCGGCCAGATGTATTGAGCGGTATGAAATAGCTATTTGCTTGAGAGTGCAATTTCGCAATGTCGTATCTACCCCATCCGCAGATCTCATCTCTTTACTCCATACGGTATGGCGACCAGTAGGAGCTACTAGCAGCGTATTTAAGCTTTTATGTGTAGCGCATGCAATACGTGTCGAACACCTCAGCCATGTCGTGGCCAAGCGCAGCTCTGTATTATTGGTACCACATAGCCTAAATTAGCCTGATCATCACAGGCCAGGGACCACCACAATCACAACGGAGTCGGTGCACAGCATCGCCGTCCCTCAATAACTCGACACTGATTTCAAATTATTTCTCCTGCTAACCCATTTCATACATTTTGACAGACTTAGCTTACTTCAGCTTCCCCGCATTGTTGGTGCTATCGATTCCTCCATGACGTAGGACTAGACCTTATAACCGGAGCTAGCGCGACATAGCCGACTGTTTCACTTGACCAATGAGCTAGGTAGAATAATACCACAGAGCGTGCTCATCGCTTCTTTCTTGCACAATTGGGAACAAAATCACAGGTGTAACCTCTGTTCAAAATGCCTTCGACAAGTACAATGACGATTCTCAGGCGACAAGCGAGCTTCGCCCGCATCCGCACCCTGTCGCTAAGACACATCCGATGGGCGAGCTCCGTCGCCTCCAAGAGCCTCAACATTAACGGACACGACGTCTCCGTACCCACGGGCCTCTTCATTAATAACGAATTCTGTAAGTCTATCGGTGGTAACACCTTTGGTGTCGAGAACCCGACCAATGGAAAGCAGATCCTAGAGCTCCAGGAGGGCCGCGAGGAGGATGTCGATGTCGCCGTCAAAGCGGCGCGAGCTACCTTTGAGAGCAAAGAGTGGGTTGGCTCAAACCCAGTGCTCAGGGCTGACTTGCTCAAGAAGCTGGCGGCGCTGATGGAGCGCGACAAGGAAGATATTATTCACCTAGAGATGCTGGACACTGGCAAGATCAGACGGCAGACTGAGAACCTCGACTTCCCTGCTTCGGTCGGAACATTGAAGTACTACGCTGGATGGGCCGACAGGATTCAGGGATTGACATCGTTCAATATCTATAAAACCTTTGCTTATACACGTAGAGAGCGAGTTGGTGTCTGTGGACAAATTTTCCCTTGGAAGTGTGGCGGGGCTGAATAGCATTGCGCCTCGATACTAACCAAGCTGCAGCTTCCCTCTGCTCATGTTCACCTGAAGATTATTAACAGCACCGATGCAAGATATATTGACATAGCACAGGCCTTTCTTTTCACAATTTACCAGCACAAGTCGTACTACAACTTTCGCAGTGTATACAAAACTTATGCCATTGTCTTTCAAGAGCATATCCTATTCCAAACTCATGCATTATCAAAACAGCCCATTGGATTCATAGCCGCGAGATAAGGCTACACGCAAACACATCCGACATGTTTTATGTCACGTTAATGAGTTAGAAGGAAAAGAAGAGCCGCTACAGCGGCTACTTAGACAAGGATACTTTTATTGCTTTTAGCATTAAGGATGTAAATGCCGGAGTTATCAATGTTCGCGTAAGCGACCTAGTTGTGGACTTGGGGGCATGTCTGTGAGAGCTTACAATAAACCTTCCGAGAAAGTCGACATGAGGCATGCCATGAGACGACCATCAATAATTAGCAGCTAGCAATGGCTATGGACGAGGAAGTTGAAAGTTATAGGAGTCTGCGGGTGTTTTCCTAGAGTGCCACAATATCTGCCTCCTCTTCTACTATATGGCTGCTTGGGTATAACTTAACGCACTACAGGAAATTAAATAGAATATAAAGCCTTAATATCGTCGCTAAGTTCCGAGCGTTGAAGAAAAACACAAGGCTATAGTAGCTCACTTGGTCCTTACTCCCCCCGCTTGTTGGTTGGCTGGAGCCACCTTCCCACTTCGCAATCATCCAGCACGCCCGACAAGCAGGGCAACTGTCACATAGCACATCGCTGAGGCATTTTGTGAACGTGTTTCAACAGACGGTGCCATAGTGCATATTGCCTAATTATTGCTAAGACATCTCCGACGCATGGTAATATTGGCTCCCCAAAGAGGCGTGGGTATTTGATGCGTTAGCGTGAACAGCGAATTAGAGAGAGGATAGGTGCAAAGAATAAATAAAGAGTGGAATTGACCGCGGCCTTGTCCCCATATGCGTCGAGTAACGACCGCTCGTAGCCAATAATCGTTGGCCGCCATTGTTCTGCTATGACGGTTAAGGCGCGTTGGATGATAGGAAGATTGCTGTTGGGAATAGCACACAAATCTGGGCAGCTCGCTTTACAGCGTCGTGAAAGCCCCCGCGAAGATGTCACAGGTTAGGCTTTGAGCAAAACGAATACCGCATTGCATTTATCTCTATGTGACCGATCGGGGCTATAGTCGTGATACCAATACCACATGGCTACTGATAGCAACTGCCATGCCTAGGCTTCAAATACATGTCCCCGTCGAATCTAACAACTAGGACGGGGCCGACGAAGAATGGGAAGATGCTGATAGCCTTTGGTACGCCCATGAAGCTGCCCTTTTGAAGGTAGCGCCACCAGCAATTCGTCACAAGCAAATATCGACTGCTGCACCGGCTGAAGACACTCACTCTCTTTGTCATTCTTAACGGCCGTGAAATACGACGACTCTTCGGTAACCAACGCTGGGATTTGGCCAATATCTCGAAACGTATGGAGCTGTGCCCAGTTCTTCACCTTCTCCAGAGTGCCGGCGCGCCTGGTGCTCAGCGCCTCCAGCGTAGCCCACATATCTATAAACGACACGGGCCCGAGGCCATAGTCGCGGCAATGCCGCCTCAGTGCTTCTTCATTGCTCTCAATGGTGTCGGCAAGGCCATGGATAGAAACAAACCTGAGGAAAAGGATTGATGCGATGCGGTTATTGCCATCCACAATGACAGGTCGTTGACAGTCCTCAACGCTGTAGCATATTGGGTAGCAGTACGCTATCGCCACAGGTACCATGCAATACGCCTCGCCACAGTTGACATCCAGCATGTTTTGCATCATATCGATAACAATGGTAGGACAGGAGAATTCCGAGTGGCCGAGGCTGTCAATGTCTACATACGTGTAGACGAGCTGCTGGTCCTCGCAGAAGTGTACATAGGCGGCATCCTTGTCGATAAAGTGCACCAGATACGAAGACTCGAGAGCCAGCTGCGCCACTACCTCCTTCCAAATATCCGTTGAGAGATCTCCACTGCTGGCTTCGTGCCTAATCCTATCAACTAGCGCAAGGAAAATGCGGGCTTGAGCCGTTCTGTCGCTGCGCAGCCCCCCAACTGGATCTTTGAGAAACGAGTGGATTTCAATAAACGACTTTATCCTGTCCAGCGACCAGTCGTGATGATTGCCAGTGAGCTCTGACAAAGCAAGCAGCCAGAGGCGCCTTCCAACGCTGCCATCTCCCAATTCCGTCTCGTATGGTACGGTTCGGCTGACAAATTCCTCTTTATTCTTGGGGTAATTAGATGGAGTTCGAAGGGCTCCAGTATCACGAATAATATCTTTGATCAAGGTCTGTGACTGAGCCTTCAGACCCCTAACGGCATCTGGCCACTCTTCGAGAACATTGCTTCCCTCCAGGAGCTGTAATATGGTACAAGCGGATACTTTTGGTACAGCCCTACGACCGACACACGTCAACATGTGTGCCATGCTCGAGATCTCAAGGTTAGCGTGAGATGCGCTGCATCCCGCATCTGCGGCAAGACCTGCAGGGTATAGCGCAACGGGATATGAGCTGAAGCTCTTGTCTGCGGTTTTTCGGATCCTCTCCTGGCTTAGACGAAAGAGGAGTAGTTTGGTGGGCTGCAAAACGTCCTGGTATGGAGTGGCAAAAGTTGTAACGCTATCTGCACTCCAGCTGTCTGGATTAATTGCTGGCGTTTGCCATAAAGAAGAGAAATATGGCACACTCTTCGAAGCATGCTGCTGGCCAACCCAGGCGCGGGCTAACTGCCACGAGGGAAACGCAAAGGACCTTGGTATTTGACTTTTCTCTTGTTCCAGAGCGATGTGGAGGCAATCTGCCAATTGGATATACTGCTCCAGAGTGTTGTACGCCTGGACCGATATTCGGACAACACGTTTCGGGTACTCGGGCCATGAGTACACAGGTACCAAGATGCGGTGCCTTTTCCAGAGTACCTGCTGTAGAGGAAGCATTCCCTCTACTTTTGCACCTGGCGAATCGGGTATTGGTATAGTCGCCATGGCTCCAATCATGTCGCTGGGGCACGGAACAGGAACACCGAGCATGCCGCAGATAATATTTCGCGCAACGACGGCGACCTTGTGGTTTCGCTTGCACAAGCCTTCGTGCCCCCCAGGAACCACAGCCTGCAGGAATTGTATGCATGATGGCAGCGTCATGAACGAAGACGGGTCGCTAGTCCCCAACCAAGTAAAATTGTGCTCCAACTCGGAACGCAAATCCTTATCTATAACGTGCGGTGAGCGGGCAATGACTAGCGGCTTGATATTTTGCCTCCGATCGTGTCGAACATGAAGGAAGCCCACCCCACGGGGACTACACATCCACTTGTGGCAGTTAGCCACATAGTATGCAGCATTTATACCCGACAAGTTCAGCGGTATCATTCCTGGGGCGTGAGCGCCGTCGACGAGAGTGTCGATATTTCGGGCTTCGAGCTCACATACAATTTCCCTGATTGGGAATAGCAACCCCGTGCGGCTTGGCACGTGGTCGATGACAGCAAAGCGTGTTTTGTCGGTGATATGGGAGAGGATTCTTTCCAAAATTGCCAGCGGAGAGTCCACAATCAGGGGTACATCAACCACTGTGATCCTGGCGCTGTCTCGCCTGGCGATGTAGTCGAGAGCAAGCCGCACCGAGCTGTAGGCGTGGTTAGTGACCAATATATGCTCCCCTTTGTTGAAACTTAAGCTCTGAATGACGACGTTTAGGCCATAGGTCGCGCCGGGTAGAAGAACAAGCCCTGATTTCCTGGCGTTGACAAAGCATGCCAATGCTTCCCGCGCGGTTTCCCACGACTGACTGTAAGATCTCTCGAAAAAGTCATGCGGGTTCTCCTCGATAAGTTGACAATAGTCCTCACGCTCTCTGACTATTTCGGTAGGACAGGCGCCAAACGCTCCATGGTCCAAATAGAGAATGTCTTTGCGCAGCAGCCAGCTCCCGAAGCTCTCAAACAGCTCGGGGTTGGGCTTTCTCTCCGAAGGAAAAATGTTCATTTTGAACGATTCGTATCGATATGCTAATTTCAGTAACTTTAGGGTTTGGCTCTGTAGCTAATGATGTGTTTCTATTAGGGTATCTTAACAGCGGCTTCACAAATATTTAGCGTATAGAGAGCTGACCTCATCGGTATCAACCACATCTCATACTATTATTCTTGTTTTAATACACTTGACTCTGCCGGCAAGCCTTTTAGTGGGTCAAGCATACAAGTAAAATGCTGATCTTTGGTTAAATACTGGTCTTTGGTTTCGTCGCCTGCAAGTCTCATATGCCCGTCCTACCAAGCAGCCTAGGAGTTTACAAGTCGCAAAGCTGACAGTAGATCAGTATATCGTCTGCACAGAGGGGCGGATAGGGTTGCCATGCAGTCAATGATCTTCGCAGGGAAGCTACTTAGGCATCCAGCCACCAGTGAAAACTACCCTTGTACGGATGCAGTGTAACTGCGGAGAAGTGAAACATTTTGTAGCAGCTGTACGGTGGACCCATGGGCACCAATTCTTCCGCTATACCAAAGCTCAAGCAGAGAACACTGTGCCTGGCGCTTGAACTCGCGGAAGTGCTGTGAATTACCAGATTTATGGGGCTTTCGTCAAACCCCTGCGTTGAGAACCGTATTACGTAGGCCAAAGGCCTCTCTGACGGCGTGTACTACCTAGCCAAACCTGAATTGTCGGATGACCGCAATTCAGCTGGCTACAGCCAAACCTGAGGTCTAGAACTGTCTTAGACCTACCTACAGAGCGCCTGCCCCCAGCGAGCCAGACTCGAACGGCCCGCGGTGGAAATCCTAACCCTGGTTTAGAGAGTGACCCCAAATAATGACTCTGGTCAGGACTTCTGGGCCTGTCCTAGGTTGACTTGTATGGAGTAAGATACATGGTAGGAGATTTTTGCGCGCGACGGCCATCTGTGCGGCCAGATGTGCCTCGCGTGCCGACCGACTACGGTCGCACATTTACCGATGCGCCGAGACTAGTGACCATTGAATACAGACTAACCCTAGCGTAAAGCGACCTACTGGGCGCTGCAGAAACAGCAATGCCACATTCGCAGCGGCCTGTAGCAACAATTGCGCTAAAGGTCTCGGTTAGAGGCAAGAGTGGAGCAGAGCATAGTAAGTGGGCGGATGAGCATAATACAAGATTATAGAGAACTGGGGTATTACTTGCAAAAGTAGAGGCGGGGATAGATTAATTGTATTAATTTGCAAAGGCCCTTGAAATTCAACCTTATAGGTACACCTAATCAGAGACAACTTGGACAACGGAGGTACGATACAAGTTGGCTCTGATGGTGGATACTATATCGAGCCCACCATCTTTACCAACGTCAAACCCGAAATGAAGGTAAGCTACCAGTGATTTAGCATCATAACGAGCAATACTAAATTCCTCTATAAATTGTAAAGAAGGAAACCTTTGGCCCCGTCGTCACAGTCTCCAAGTTCAAGTCAGAAGACGTAGACCTCTCGCTGGCCAACGACACCACCTACGGCCTGGCGGCCGGAATCCACACAAAGGACTACGAGCGCGCCATCCGCGTAACCAATGCGCTCAAGGCCTGCACAACTTGGGTCAACATGTATAACTTTGTGCACTGGAGTATTCCGCTTGACGGCTATAAGCAGAGCGGTCTGGGCCGTGAGTGCGGTGAGGCTGTGCTTGAGAACTACTTGGAGACTAAGGCCGTGTTCTTTAACATGGGATTGAATGCTCCCCAATAGCTGTGCTAGTTTTTGGCTTTATATCCCATTTTCAATGCTGCGGAGAGTTGCTCTGTGAGAGCAACTTGGATGAAACAGCTGGTGCTGTGCAGAAGACATGATAAACTGGAAGAATATAGCGATCATATGACGTTTAAATATCTTGACTTCTGGCATACAATATAACTTTTATTCAAGCATTTTGGTAGTGTACCGATTATTCGTACCAAGCCGCCCCCGGTGTAAGTCTCACGACGGCCTCGCCAGCTGCCTCACCGTGGGCGAACACCCACAATACCCTTTCCCGGCAATAAGACACGCCCTTCGGTATAAAACCGCGCCCATAGAACATACAAGTACCATAGTATCAGCTCTCGCCCACCGCACGTTTGGAGATCTGGGAAACCCAGATCGAGCCAGGCTATAAGCATCATGCAGGTAGGATCGCCGTTACCCCACACGACGCTAACACTCTACATAGCTGATGTCGTAGGCTATATTTGGACGAAGCAATGCCAGCGCCACTGCAGTAAATATTGTTTTATCGACGCAGAGGCTGAAGCTACAATCGTGACTATACTGGCAATCACGACATTATCGCCGTGCATCAGCATACGCCGGAACTTCACAATGGAAGCCGCCGCCGCCATCGTAGACCCGCAGCCGAATCCAAAAGCGACAGCCCAACATGTCGAGAATATATCTTCAGCGCCCCGAAATGTCGAATCAGACATTGAAACGGTGGCGCTGGTAGCCGATGCCCCGAAATCTGATTTCAAGCTTACGCCCATTATCCTCGACCAAGTGCGCCCCGATGAAGTCCTCATCGACATGAAATACACAGGAATCTGTATACAGCCCAGCTTCAAAGCACAATCCTTTACAGAGTAGCTAACCGAAAGCCGGGCCACACAGACATAGTCCTCCAGCAAAGACTCCTTCCAATGGTCAACTTTCCCGCCATATTCGGGCACGAAGGCGCAGGCACAATCCTCGCCCTCGGGTCCTCCGTCAAGAACACATTCCTCAAAGTCGGCGATGCCGTCCTCCTCTCCTTCAATACCTGCGGCCCATGTAACGCCTGCACGACAGGCCACCCGGCATTCTGCCACAGGCATCCAGAAGTCAACCACAACGCCGTTCGCATCACCGACAGAAGTACGCCGGCCAGGCTGCAGGATGGGAAAGCGGTGCGCAGCCAGTACTTTGGCCAGTCCTCCTTTGCCAAAATGTCCGTCGTCAACGAGAAATGCGTGATGAAGTGTCCCGATGCGTACGAAGACCAGATGTACATTTACTGCGCAATGGGCTGTGGCTTTCAAACCGGCGCGGGCACAGTCCTCAACGTTCTTAAACTGTCAAAACAGAGTCTGTCGCCATAGTCGGCTTGGGCAGCGTTGGCCTCTGCGCACTCATGGCGGCCAAGTCCCTCGGCGTCGAGACGATAATAGCTGTCGACATTGTAGACGAGAAGCTGGCCCTCGCGAAAGCTCTTGGTGCTTCTTCCACAATAAACTCAAAGTCCGGCTCAGCGGTCTCCCAGATTAAAGAGCTCACAGGCCGCGGCGCAAACCACTCCATTGACTGCACAGGAATAGTCAGCGTTATTGAGGACGCTGTCGAGTGTATCGGGCCACTCGGTACAGCAGCCATCGTTGGCGTACCTCCCGGCGGCAAGAACCTCAAGATTGACCCGCTGCCGTTCTTACTGGAGAACAAGAAACTCGTTGGTGTTATAGAAGGAGATTCCAACCCGACAGAGTTTATCCCGCAACTTATGGAGATGCATCAAGCAGGGACGTTCCCAGTGGAAAAGCTATGCAAGACGTACCCAATTGAGCGGTTCGAAGACGCTCTTGCAGATATCAAGTCTGGCAAAGTAAGTGGTGCTACTGACAATCGCACCATGCACATCACTAATTGAGGACACCAGGTAATTAAACCGGTTATAGCATGGGGGTAGACAAGAAAGCCATATATATAGATTGCGTGTACATATATCATCTACAGAGCCGAATCAAAAGACGCCTCCAATATTATAAAGAATAAAATCGTTAACCACCGTATTTTGACCGTTTACTCCACACCCAAATTCCACGCGGTCTCGCCAAAAGGGAAACTATTATAAATCTGCGAAAACAAGAACCGGTCCGTTTCCTCATTGGGCCACGCCCAAATGGTATCAACATCTGGCGCAAGCGTCATGTGCACTCTGGGCGCCTCGTCGCGCGTAAAGTCGCCATAATCAACCGCCAGCGGCGCCGGCGACCTCGTGTATGCACTGCTGCCGTCTTCCGTGTCCGACTGGAGCCTAGCCGCCGTCGGACGGTCGAGATACCGGAAGAAGAGCTGCAGCACCCAGTTGCGGACCTCCCATGTCTGCTGTAGCTCCTGGAGGCCGAGCAGACAAACTTTTGCCCTGTGCTCTGCAATGGTCTTTGCATTGCCCTTGGCCCGCCGCAGGTCAATGGTGTGCATGCAGAGGGTGTTGAAGAGGTTTGTGATGACATGAATTTGCGCATGCCGCAGTGTGTTGCGCGGCAGCATGTCTTCAATTATTCTAGAGTTCCTGGCCGCCGCTTGCAATGCAACCTCGCCGTCCGCGCCGCCTGTGTTGCTGACGTAGCAGTTGCGGTAAAGCAATATGAAGATATTGTTGTATGCGAGATGCAGCATACTGCCGTGTAGCGTTGGCGGCAGCCCAAGGTCATCAGCGACTTGCATACTTGGAGGAAGTGATTGCTTCCAGGCGGCCAGCTCATCCCGCAATTGTATGCGGTCAGCAGAACTGCATGGCTTATTGGGCAGATAGACACGGTGGACAACCTCGCCCAGTACCTTTGCCAAGTAGGCTATCCCCGTGGCGTACTGAATAAAGTCAAAGACTTGGGATTCAGGCAGGCTTGGGTTAAAGGCGTACTCAAAGTCGGAGGTGTCAAGGGCTTCAATATCACAGTCTTCGTCGCGAATTCTGTTAGGCAGACCCAATGCAGCAGAGCATTGTCTCTCTCGTACGTAGATGGACCACCAGAGCCTCTTTCTCAGTTTGTTTATGCGCTCAGACACCGCATTCGCGGCGGAAGGGCTAGGCTTCTTGCGTGAGCGGTGCAGGCCTCTTCGCTGGGCCAGACTGATGGCAGCACCGAGCCAGTGTCGGACGTCTTTTTCTTGAGGTACGTGGCCTCGCCAGAAGCTAATAAGGAACAGCGCCTGTATGACGGTGAGGTTGTTATTTTCGACGTCGGCATCGTATAGATCGCGGGCCCGCGTGTAGAACTTGAACTTGGCCTCGTGCCTATCGCCGAGCATGCCCTCTTTAAGCACGGCGTCGCTACAGTGCGCGGCGGCAACAAACAGCATAGACTGGAGTAGCAACGTCGACATGCTGCCCGTCTCATACTGATGCCATGTGTCTCGTTCATCGACGACGGGTTGGCATGGGTGGAACCATTCAAAGTAAGCCTTGAGAAGCTCAATGGTAATGTGCCGCGGCGGCAGAGAAAACGCGCCATCGGGGCGAGAGCGCAATGCATTTATAGTGGCATCCTTTCGTTCGGCTTCCCATCGCAGCATCGACTGGTTGCCATCGGTGGGCAGAGAGTGAAACTGCGCCGTCGGGGCACCGGGGCCTTCGTTGCCGACATATCGGATCGAAGTTGACTCGCCGAGGAAGACGGAGCCGTCGTCGTCGTCGCGGTGCGCATCGCGCGACAGGGACGCAAGGGTAAGGGAAGCCTGGCCGAGCTCATCGTTGGGGACAAAGATGTTGTTGGTACCGGTACCGTCCCCTGCCAGCGAGGGGCTGGAGCCAGCAACGGTCGGGATGTCGGTCGGGGATATACCCAGCGACGGGGGACGGTGCTTCAGGCCATCGGCGGGTGTCGCGGCGGATATCGAGGCACGCTTCGCATTCTGACCTAGGCGCACGCGCGGGTGCTTGCCGCGACGAGACTCGCGCAGCTCGCACTCGGTGCCGGCGGCGACGCAGTTGTCGCACGGGACGGCCTCGGTGACGTTGCACTTGACACGGCGTGCATTGCAATGGGTGCAGGCCTGGCGGGCACGTTTACGCTGATGGGCTTCAGGGGGCATGATTTAGGGTTTCAGTTCAGCCCAAGCAGTCCCAAGTAGGCGAAGCAGACAGGCTGTGGTCGGTGGGTGTCCTCGTCGTCGGCTGCATGAGCAGCATCACCAGAACAAGCTTCTCGCCGTCTTGGATGATCCACCTAGTGGAGGTGCATGCAGGGACAGCTCGCTGGTTGTAGCAGGGAGGAGAGGTGCGGGCAACGATGTAAGAGAGGTCCGGAGCTGAATTTGATGAATAGCTCTTCTCCGAACAGTCACTTTGTTGCTCGATAGTCGCTTTGCTGCGCGTTTGTCGACGCAATTGATGCCGATTGCTGAGGTAGACTGGTGACGTACAAGAGAGGCCTGGGGAGAGGCTGGTCGGCTATACCCCGCCTTCGGCCTTGCGGCAGTGGAGCTTTGCTGGGCCAAAGGCAGGCATGCCATTGGCTGGTAGGAGCGGCCTCGGCATAATTCCTGGTCTGAACGGCGCCGCGACTGTCGGAGTTGGGATGAGGTATATGGAGTGATGCGAGAGCTATCTTATTTTATTTTTTTAATACTGAAACAAAAATAAATTGCTAGATAGCCGTGAGCGGCTGTCCTTGCTCCGATCGGATCGATCCGCCGCGTGTGTGTCACTGCTTCTCAATCTAGTGCTGATCAACGTGGATGGTTATGGCGTTGCCTTTCCCAAGACTTGGCAAGATTTATGTCAAGAACGATGAAGAATTGCCAATGGCTCAGTTACAGCTGTTTCCCAACTACTACAGTGTCCAGGTTATTTGTACTTGCGAGTATTGCATGAGTCTTGTATGGCTCCTCAGTGACAGCCGTCTATCCACCGAGATCCATCTGGTATGCTCTTACACAAATTGTACCCCCACGTATTCATACTGTAGCTATTCTTTACCCGCGACGTAACCCCAGCAGTGTGTTACGAAAAGCGTGGTGGAATATGTACTTTGCACTGCAAGTAATACGAGGAATACAACGTAGCATACTCCGTAGTTGTACCCCCAACGGCCAGCGTTGGTGCTGTGGGTAAACACCGAACTACCCTGGTCCCTTCTCCAGGAACAGGGACCACTCTCCGCACTTGGCCCTCCGCGCTCGACTCGTACCTACTCCGTTCACCGGTGTACTTCAGCTGGATCTCCCCGCTATTACCAAGAAACATTTATCAGCAGCCTCAACCCCTCACCACTGTCTCTAGCTTGGCAGCCCTCCTTCAAACAATAAAGTCTCGCCCGTGTCCCATCGCCTAAAACCACTCAATCGCATCCCTCACCTATACACATCACCACGCACACATCATGTCTTCCCGAAGCACCGTTCTCACCAAGGGCGCTCCCGCCCCGCCCCCGTTCCTGTCCCAGGCCAACATCATGGGCAACTTTGTCTTTTGCTCCGGCCAGGTCGGCGTGAACCCGGAGACCGGCGCCCTTGTCCAGGGCAGCATTCAGGAGCGCACCGTATGTTTCTCATCGAATTGACCTTGTCTTGTCTTGTCTTGTCTGGGCAATCGCAAACAGCTCGCTAACACCACAACGCTCTTCACAGAAGCAAATCATGAACAACCTCAAGGCTGTCCTCGAGGCCGCCGGCAGCGACCTGAACAACGTCGTCAAGTTCAACATTTACCTCACCGACATGGCCAACTTTGGCGCCGTCAACGAGGTCTACGTCACCTATCTGACCGACAAGAAGCCTGCCCGCACCTGCGTCTGCGTCAAGGAGCTGCCCCTCGGCACAGACGTCGAGATTGAGTGCATTGCTGGCATTGAGAAGTCGCACCTGTAAGGGGAGGAATTACAAGAAAAGCAAATAAAAATTGATTCGATACTACAATTACGCCGGCGAAAAACAAAATCTAGGAAAATAAAAATAAAATTAAAATTAAAAGGGTGAGACTCTATTGGCAATAGTAGCTAGGTGGTGCGTGCCGCATACATTCAACACGCCGTCTTATATACACACAGAAGCTTCTATCCATGACACTATTCAACTGCAGTGAACGTATGCTGAATCACACCTACGAGTAAAGAGCTGCAACATGATCTGTCTCCATCTAGCAGCAGGTGGTAGCGCCGGGGCCGCTTCCACCACTCCAGTCAAAGATGATGAACTTGTTAAACTTGATGTTGTTGTTGGAGTAGGACTGGCATCGGTAGCCCAGGCTCTATAATAGCAAACAAAGTGGTTAGCAACATCCACAGGATTGATTAGGTTCCAAGGTTAGGTTCTCACAGTGCAGCCGTTGCAGACTCGGACGCAGCGGTTGTGGCTGGCCCGGAAGTTGTACGAGTTCCAGGTGCCCGATTGCGAACCCCTAAACATTGTTAGCCATATTGATTTCCAAAGGTGATAGTAAAAGGCGAAATGCCAGTGGTGTAATTACAAGCTTGTCTGTGTAGTTGTCAGTTGGGTCGTCGTTTTGCGCATGGCGATATCGACAAGTCACTCACCTTGGCAGTACAGCGTCCACCCATGTTTGTACCAGAGCAGGCCTTCATCTCGACGGCGCTAGCGCCAATGGCGAGGATGGAAGCAACAATTGCAAACTTCATTGTATTAGTCTTGGGAATGGAGAGGCTAGAATGTTGTGAGAAAGAAGTGTATGGTGTTCTGAGTGATGACAGCTTCCTGTACATGCGGGACAGGGCAGTACTTATACTTTTCTAAACAGACATCTTGGCTCGACTTCCTTATAATAAAATTAAACCATCTGCTACTGACTTTCCGTATCTGCCTCACTTCTCGCGGTACACCCTGTCCTTGAAACGGCCCAGCATGCTCCCTCGTCTCGCTCGCGTAAGAAACGGACAGAAGTCTCTCCGACTGAGCAGTTAAGTCACACTGAATCCGTAACTATACGCGATAAAGTCGAAGTGAATGTGCTCTAGATCAATCTTGCAATGCTCTGCCAAGGCGTTCATGCCGAGCTAGACCACTCCCAGCTCACTGTCCGCAGTAAGCAGTCCAGAACAACCAAGCGGCTAAGACGAAGCCTAGTCTAGAGCCCAGTGGATATGGGTTCGAAGACGCTTGCGAATATGAAAAAAAGTACTGGTTCTTTGCTATATCATGCAAGCACTTTTGCTTGGCGGCGCCTCCGTTTGTCACTTACACGATGGCCTCACCTGTGTGGCCAAAGACTCTACTGCCTCTCCACTAGATTATAGCACAACAAAGGGCAGTTAAGAAGTCCATATACAATTCACCACAGAGAGTAAGGCAGAAATGTGGAAAATGGAAAGACAGTAGCATCACCATCTGCTCCGGTCAAGCTCCCATACCCACCAGGCAGCACTTGGCCAAGCCATGCCTGTGCAGCAACCAACCTCAACACACGAGCAAACATCCGGGAAACTTTCAGCGTAACGCCCCATGGTGGGCCAATATCAGTTACGCGGCAAGCATCATACCGAGTCAGCTTAGCGGGCGCAACTTCTCGACTGCCGTGCTGCATCACAGCGTCTTGGCAACGTCAGCGGGGCGCTGCCGTTACTAGCCCGGCGTCGCCTAGAATAGCTGACAGTGAGGGGAAATAACTGCTCGAATCTGCTAAGCGAGATTTACGACGGCACCTACATGCATCAGAACAAGCTCGCTATTCTTTTACACAACCTGCGACCCTTTGTTTCCCCACGCTCAGGAGCGGGCCGACAGGCCGAATATGCCGGGTGTAAGTCGACCGTCATGGCACACGTTACCGCCATCGCAATGCGAAGAAGCCTTCCCTAACGCGGTTTCAACCTTTAGAAGTCATTTTAATTCTACAACCGTTTGCTTCCCCTGCACGCAGTATTAGCCAAGCCAATTCCAATAGTCCAATATATGCAAGCGCACGCATAGTCCAGTGGAACCCAGCTGAAAAGCACCCAAGCGACACCAATGCAACCCTACAAAAAGGCTCGGCACAGCCCGACCAGCGATCCAGAATCTATTCGCCAAGACCTAGTTTGCCCGTCTCTGCTCATGGCTCCGGCTTTTCCTCTGCATGCTCGTAACAGAGCATCTGCCGAGGTAAAAGGCGTCGTGGCCGTGTTTAGCAACAACCAAGCTTCGCCAAGGCTCGCCTGCGTCTTCCGTAAACGGGAGGTCGTCAACTGTGCCTTGTTGTTTCTGAATGGGCTTGCCGGCTGTAAATCGGCCCTGCTTACGCCCAGGCTGGCTGAGATATGGCTGGAATTAGACTATTGGGAAAGCCTCAAGCCCCTGCTCAGACTAAGCCATTTGCGTGTAGTTCTTTTTGAGACCAGCCTCTCATTTTGCAAGGTGACTGGCCCGTCGCTATGCGTAGTCTTTGCCTGTGCCGTCCTCCTATCCATTGAGTTGCAGCGGGAACATCTTGCACAAGAGCATTTTGGAAGTGAGAAGAGTAATTGATTAGCTAAATCGCTAGAGGAAATTACGATGGTGTAACAACAAAAAAAGGTGTATACCGTTGGGGCCATCCACATGAAAAAATTCCATCCCATTTGTTCTCTGGCGTCCCAGAAACAGAGTCATGAAGCCATGACAAAAGACTTTACATCTCATCAAATCCACTCTCAACACACAAATCCTACACAGCTGACATGGCTCTTTTACATGACAGTGCTCCAGCCAGCCTTGCGGCACTTCTTGACAAGAGTCTTGACCTCTTGGGAACGGGCACGGGTGGTAACCATGAGCGCATCAGGGAGATCGACAATGACCAGATCGTCGACACCCAGGCAAGCAACCAGGCGGCCGGAGCCAGGAACAACAATACCACCAAATGCCTGCTCGGAAATGACTGTTGGTACAGAGTTAGCATCCCACTTCTGAATCCAGCACTTTCACATCAGGGTTCAACTTACCGAGCTCGTGATCGCCCAGAACGCGAGGGAAGTTGGACTCGGCCGGCAGCATTTCGGCGAGGGAAGAAAAGTCACCGACATCGTCCCAACCTGAACGTGGTTGTTGTTAGCATGTGTACAATCGTGCATGGTGACAGAAGAAAAGGGCAGAAAGGACGAACCGAAGGTGGCGGGAATGACGGCGACTCTGCCGTCGGCGGCGGCAGGCTCAGCAATAGCATTGTCAATGGCAATAGTCTCCAGCGTGGGCCAAACAGCCTCCAGAGTCTTGGTGCGCTCGGCCTCGTTGTCCCAGACCTTGGCGATCTGAGTAAGGCCATCGTACATGTCGGGCAGATGCTCCTTGACAAGCTGCATCAAGGTAACAGCCTTGGTGACAAACATACCAGCGTTCCAGCGGTATTCACCAGAGGCCAGGTACTTGGCAGCAGTGCGGGCATCGGGCTTCTCCTTGAAGGAGCCGACGAGGCGGGCGCTGGGAGAATTGGCAGAGCTGAGACTCTCACCAAGCTTGACGTAACCGAAGCCGGTGGCCGGGTGCGACGGGGCAATACCAATGGTGACGAGGTATCCGTCCTTGGCAACGTTGGCAGCCTCGCGGACAGCGCCGAGGAATGCATCCTCGCCGGAAATCATGTGGTCAGCGGCGAAGGAACCAATAATAGCTTCGGGATCACGCTCGGCGAGAATGGCGGCAGCCAGGCCAATGGCAGCCATGGAGTCCTTGGGGCCAGGCTCGGTAAAGAGGTTGGCGATTTCGAGATGCGGCAGCTGGCCCTGGATGGCCTCGGAGTGTGCCGGGCCAGCGACGACGGCCATGCGGGAGGAGCCAGTCAGGGGAACGAGACGGTTCCAGGTAGACTGGATCAAGCTGCGGCCACACAGATTGACGTCGAGGAGGAACTTGGGGTGGTTCTCACGGGACAGCGGCCACAGACGAGTACCGGCGCCACCAGCGGGGATGACGACGTAGAAGCCGGGAATCTCGTAGTTGGGGGACGCCTTTGTGATGAGAGGCTGGTCACTCGGGGTCGCGGGCGAGAACTTGACGGTCGAGTTGACCCGAGGGAGGGGCGTAGGGCGGAGGAAGGGGGACGAGTTTTCGGGGCCCGGGCTGTGGGTAGACAGGCTCACGTTGCGCGTTTCGTTGCGAAGCTAGAGGCGGATGGTCAGATGCTGGCAGAGAAGAATAGCTACCGGTTGTATTGTGTCTGCTTACCACAGTATCCTGCATGATGCGCTCCATGTTGGCGTTGGAGGTGCGCAGCGCGGCGCACTCGTGGCGGAGCTCTGTGAGTTCGGCATTCTGCAGCGAGTTAGTTGCTGTCGACGGTGTGGCCGGTGTGGTGTTGCGTTTGAGAGATTGGGAAGCCGCAAGCCGTCGCGACAAAATAATCAAGACGAGGACGTGAATTGGATCGCCAACGCGCGACGGGGGCGCTCCACGGTCCAGGAATCACAAGAAAGGGGAGATGTGCAAAGGATCGGCACGCAAGGCCAACAAGGGGACATGCCACGTATTTCGCTTGATCCGTCTGGGGAAACCGACGTGTTGCGCAAAGGAAGCTGCGAAATGCCAAATGCCACGGGCTGGTGTATGTATTTTTCGTCTCGACTAACCTGTTTTTCAAGAACGCCCATGACCTGGCCAAGCTGCGACGCAATGGCCGCGAGGGCAGCCTCGGAGCCGGACATGATGAACGAGGCGATAAGTTAAAAAAGGGTAGGTAGTAAACAAGGACGGGAACGTGAGAGAGAGACTGTAGAATCGAAGGGGAAGCCGGCAACGGGCCAAAAGAGCGAGCGGCCGAGAGGAAACGAGAGACTGGAAGCAAGAGAATTAGAGGGAGTCGACGAGGATGTACGGAGTAGAAGGAGAAGTAGAAGCAGAAGCAGAGCCTTGAAGGGCGAAGAGGCTAAATTATCGTCAAAGGAGGCGCGCCAGGGAGCAGAAAGCAGGCTAGCTTACCTTGCTAGTTCTCGTAATAGTTAGCAGCCCGTGCTAATAGTAAGGTGGTCTGCAGAGCCCACTGACTGGTGACGGACTGACTGGTGCTAAGATGAACAAAGTTAGAATACGAAGAGCACCTCGTGGTCAATCAGGGAGCTGCAAAGGTGCAAAGGTGTCCACTCGCAGCACCAGAACCACCCGCATTAGCGTCAGGAGTTGGCGGGACCTCTGCCTCAGCGGCTGAAGACGGCCTGCAGGAAATTGGGCGATCGGGTGGTGGCACCACTCGCACGCGGCCAAGGGACCACGCAGGGCCACAGCCGCGCCTCCGCTGGCAGACAATCCGTCACCAAAAAACAAGGCCTGAAGAGTTTCTAAAAGGGGGGAGGATCCTTCATCAGATGAGCTGTGGGTCCCCTGTCAGACGTCCACTTACAGTGGTCAAGGGTGGCTTGAGTGGGCTGTGTGCAGTGCTGTGTGCAGTGGTCCTGTCCTAGCCCAAGGCACGCACCCAGGTCCATTGCAGTGGCACGACGGGAACGGAACAGCACCACCACACCACACGCGGTACTACCACACAATACTCGTAGCCCCCACGTGATTCGCAAACGGAGACGCGTTTGTATGGGAGCTCTGCTGCATCGCATGCCATCCCGCGATGACCTCACCAAACAGCTTCCAAGCCACCAAAACCCCCAATCAGCTCTGCGCACACCCTACAGATCTCCCCCTCTGCCCCCGGGAGCTTCTGAAACCATGCGCAGAACAACGCCTCAGGAAGGGGAGCGCCCCTCGAGCCGGCAAATGACAACATCAAGTCGGCTGCGCGCCAGCAGCTCAGCTCTACCTCGACCGCCGTCATCACGGGTAAGTACACGCAATTGCAACGCCATGTCACATCCCACATGATCGCAAGAGCCCCGAGCTCTAATACATACGCGCACAATGTAGCTACCATCTTTCCGCGCATCCCAACAACCCACCTATAACCTCATCACCGGTGCTGAGATAACAACAACACAGCGGCCCTCCTCCCGCCAAAGCCATGCCGAATCCACCCGCCCCAGTTCGCGCGACAGCTCCAAGGAGAATCTTGCGCCGCCTGACGCCGAAGAATACGAAAAGTACCGCCGAGAAATTGAAGCCTTGAAGGCGGAAATCGGCACCCTGCAATATCGCATGCAGACGGCCGAGCAGGAAAAGGAAATCGCCCTCTCACAACAAAACAACAAGACCGAACAGGCGCGACGGCGCGAACAGGAAGAGGCCCAGCAGCGACAAATAGCCGAAGCCGCCCAAGCGCGCGCGGCAGAGCAGGTCGAAGCCTTCAAGGCCGAGGTCGACCAGCTGAAAGATGCTGCGGACCAGGATAAAAAGGCCCTCGAACGCCGCCTGCGCGAAGCCCAAGACGAGACTGGCCTGCTCCAGGAGCAGATCCAAGACTTGTCCACCGCCAAGGACGAGGCCGCGCGAATCAATGACAAGAAAATCAGCGACCTGCAAATGCAGGTCTCCGCCATGACCAAGTCCACCGAGGAGCAAGGTCAAGAGAGCCACGCACGAGAAGAGGTTATTCAGCAAACACAGGCGCAGGTCGCCGAGCGAGATGCGCAGATTGCGTCTCTCGAGGCCGACGTCTTGCGGCTCAAGGCTCAAAGCGGAGACGTCGATACCATGGAGGCGATCCAGCGCGAGCTTTCTGAGCAGGTCCAGCACATCCGGGCTCTCGAGACGACAAACCGTGACCAGCTCTCAGAGCTCAAACACCTCCGATCGGTAAACAAGGCCGTAGAGGTGGTCGAGGAGGAGAAGCGCTCGCTGCAGCGCAAGCTCGAGTCCACCGAGCATCTCGAGGCTGAGCTGGCCGAAGCACGCCTGCAGAGACAGAGACTCGAAGACGAACGGCTGTCATGGACATCATATCTCGAAAAGTCCACGGAAAGCGGGTCGGCCGAGTTTGACTCCCCAGAGGCGCTTGCGCGTGCTCTTGTCCAAGAGCGCCTGACAATCGCCAGCTACGTTGACCAGGTCGGCGCTCTGCGCGGCGAGATCACCGCCCTACAAAACACCGTGCAGTCGTTTGAGCAGGAGAAGAAGCAGCTCCTCGACGACCTTGAGGCCGCCAAGACGATGGCCAACGCCTCGTCCGCCGACAAGGCGCGCATGCGTCTCGAACGCCAGCGCCAGCTCGCCCTGAAAGAAGTAGAATATCTACGCGCCCAGCTCAAGGCGTTTGACACCGAGGACCAGACCATGCAGCCCGAGCAGTTTGACGAGGCGCGTGCCGCTCGCATCCACGAGCTCGAGGCACTCGTCGACACATACAAGGCCGAACTGCAAACTGCCAATGAGCAGTTCTCAGCAAATGAGTCCACCAGCACGCTCAACATGCCAACCACGCCGCAACCCCTGGCGGGCACCAAGCGTTCCAACCCAGACTCTGATTCCGGCAACACCAACCAGGAGCAATTCGGCCAGCTGACGCGCAAGAACCGCAAGCTGCAGGAAGAAATTGCCACCCTGCAAACGCAAGTCGCCATGCAGGAAAAGGAGCTCTCCGTACACAAGCAGCAGCTCGCCGCCGCCAAGGAGCACAGCTCCACGCGCGTCCTCTCCCTCCGCTCCAACCCAACCTCGGACCACGAGGCCATCAAGCGCAGCACCCTCGACGCGCTGCAAAAGGAGAACAAGGACCTGCTCGCCACGCTCCGCAGCAAAAACGCCGCCACCAAGCCCGACATCCCCTTTATCCCAACCACGGTCCTGGGCGCCATGGAGCGCCAAATCGCCGCCGCAAAGGCCGAGACGGCATCGGCGCAAAAGTCAGCACGCCGCCTCAAGGAGGTCTGGGGCTCCAAGTCGCAAGAATTCAAGGAGGCCATCTTCTCCACGCTCGGGTGGACGGTGACGTTTATCCCCAACGGCAAGATGCGCGTCGAGAGCACATTTTACCCGTCCCAGACGGACGAGCACGAAAACTCCATCGTCTTTGACGGCGAGCGCGGCACCATGAAGGTCGGCGGCGGGCCCAAGAGCGAGTTTGCCAAGCGCATCAGCGACCAGATTGGCTTCTGGGTGCGCGAAAAGGGGTGCATCCCTGGCTTCCTGGCTGCCTTGACGCTCGAGTTTTACGAGGAGCATAATAGTAAGAGCTGATTTTGCTGCAGCTAACAACGGACACGGGGGCCAGGGGAACAATAAAAGTTGTATTTATAGGAACTAGAAATTGGCGTTGGGCCGGTGGCATTCGCATTTGCATGGCATCTTCATGACGATAAATATAATCACGAAACAATCATGTACAACCAAAACACTTTCACATCTGCATTCTGTAGAAACCTTGACGGGTAGTAATGATTGCTAACGTAGTATACGATAAATCAGCTATATAGACGCAATTCTAGTCATCCAGTCACTGTATATGTAAGTCGCAGTACGGGCGGCCAACATCTCGCTCCAAAAACCACACGCAAGGCACAATGACGAAAACAAAAACTCCCTACAACAGCTCTTATTTAAAAGCCACCACACCACAAAACACACATCTTTCCAAACTCGTCTACTTGCCCTCATATTTACCGCTCACCAGCTTCCTCGACAGCGGCACATCGACCCAGTTCTGACCAGGCGACGACGGCGCAGCGTCCGCAAACGGGTCATCATCTACAGCGGGCTCCTTGCCCTTATTCTTGCCATTCATTCTCGAAATGGAGATGCCGCTTGCCAGCGCACCGCCCGGCGTCGCCGGAGCGGCATACTCCCACCTAGCCTCTACATGGCCAGGCGTGGGCTCTGCTCCGTCGGCGCCCAGAATTCGGCACACAATCTTTTGCGTTTCGCTTGTGAGCGTTACGTCGCCCATGCGCCAGTAGACGAGGTGCTTGTCCTTGAGGTGGGTGCCGCTGGGCTTGGTCTGCGCGCCGTTGGCCTTGCCTTCGTATGTGGCGATGAACACGACGTTGTGCAGCGTTACCGGTCCCGTGATGGTGCAGGATGGGTTGAGCTGGTATTGCAGCAGGAGGCCGAGCTTGTCGCCCTGAGGCTTCCAAGCGGGCTTAAGGAGGAGGGGAACGCAGCTGCCGAGGGCGAGCGGGTTGGATTCGTCGGCAAAGACGCGATATGAGAAGGCGATGGAGGTCTTGCCGATGTGTGACAGGTCGAGCGCGTACTGGTCGGGCTGGTCTGGCGAGGCGTTTTGCACAAAGATGCGGTTAGGGCCAATCTTTTCCAGGCGCTCAAAGTTGTTGATGCGGATCGTCTCGTGTGCTGTTCTTGTTAGCGACGTTGCACCAGAAACGGGCATGGATGTCCTTACTTTTGGAGTCGTCAGCGTCAATGCTGTTGTGGGCAAATGCGATTTCTCCGGCAATCGACACGCTCTTCACTTCGCCGTCTTCGAACTGTGCCGAGACAGTCTCAATGACGGATGAGTTCAGGCCTGGCTCCGTCATATCTGGGTGTTTGGAGTGGGCAAAGTTTGACAGCGACGTGCCTGACCTCACCGATTGCGAGTCTATGCTCGACTCGGACGCCAAAGCAGCCATTGCCGGCGGTCGGCTGATGCCTGTAACAGGAGCCGCAGCGCCGGTGGGAGATGTCGCGGTGTCATCGCCAAGGGTCTCTGGGACATTGGGCGCCGGCTTGTATATGGTGTTTCTAACATCGCGGCGGCCACGGACGGTGCCTGCTCGCTGAACAGCAGGGCCGAGTTTGAGAGAGTTTGCGACGCTTGAGAGGGCAGCCTTCTTGGCTTCGGGGTCTTCCTCTGCCACCGGCTGGTTCTGGATGTTCATTTTAAGTCTCTGCTCGGCGTCATCGCCAGCAGCCTCTCTCTGCGCCTCGGAGATGGGGTCGTTCATTGCCGGGCGAACAGTGAAGCCTTCAGAGTCCTTACGCGGAGGCGCCGACTCAGCAGCCTGGTGCCCGGGAGGAGGCCCTGGAGGTGGCGAGACATCCGAGAGTTCACGGTTACCGTTCATACCCGACAGTGCCGGGAGCTGAGGCGGCTGCGAGTCTAGCAGGCTGTCATTGCCGGCAACGCCATTGGCGCCTTGGTTCGGGGCATCGCCTCCTGTCTTTGGCCTGGGCGCGGGGGATGACGTTGTGTCTTCCGCGAGTGATGATAGACGGCTAGACTCGTGCAAGTTGCTAGCAGAGGCTCTCGGTGAGACGCCACGACCTTGGCTGCTTCCCAAGCGACCGAAGCCTGGGCCGCTACCCTTCTGGCTTGGTGAGAGCTGTCCGAAGCCTCCATGAACACTCTGTCGTCGTCGTCCGCCGAGGATCGTACCCAGTCGACGGAGTTTCGATTCTATGATAGGAGTCAGATCTAGTTTAAAGGGTGCCTCCATGGTGCGACGTACCTTTTGGTGCAGGGGCTGGTGATTGGTCAAAGGAGTCCTCCTCCGGCACAGATGGAGGAACCGACGCTTGTGTCACGGGCGTTTCCGTTGTGTTTTCCCGGGTCGATAACGGCGTAGCAGGGGGCTGGCTGGTTGAAGGAGCGGTAGTCGAAGCAGCATTGGAAGATCTGCGTGTAGACGCGCGGCCCAAAGCTGGTTTATCAGCCGTCGTGGACTGCACAAAGCCAAGGATCTCCGACTCGGTGCTAATCTCGATAACAATGGCCAATGTCTCGCTAGCAATGCTCTGATGCCTGGAGGCCTGGTCGGACTCGTGTGTTTGGTACTGCGTCAGGTAGTCTCGCAGCTGGTTGATGCGCGACTCGTCCAGAGCCTGGAGCGTCTCAAACACAAACGGCGCTTGCGACTCCCACTGCTGCTGAGAAGAATCGAGTTTGGCGGAGACAGCGTCAGCCTTTTGCGCATTGGCCTTGCCGCCCTTCTTGTTGAGCTTTTCCGACTTGTCCTGGGCCTCCTCGAGGTCCTTGGCCATGCCGCCAAGGTTCTGGGAGATTGTGTGCATGTTCTGCACGTCGGACCGCTGCTGGAAGGCGCGGAGCGGCTGCTCGACGTCTCTCTCGATGCCCTCGGCAAACTGATGGTGCGATTGGGCAATGCGTTCGACGGCGCCGATGAGCCGTGCCCAGGGTGTATGGAAGACACTAAGCAACAAGTCAGTATGACGTGGTCGGGTAAGGCGACCACAAAGGGCCAGTTGCGATCGGGTCACACTCACCCCATGTCGGCTTGCGCATTGGGGACCCGGAATTGGGCAAGCTTGCGCAGATTCAACACATATTGCTCTTCGACTCGACGGCGCTCCTGCATCAATTGCGCAAACAGTGGTTAGCTAGGGAGCGTCATGGGCGAGGCCGAGCCGTTGCGCCATATCGAGGTGGCCGAGCGAACGGGGAGAGGGAGCAGACGTACGGCCATCCAGTCGGCAATGTCAATGTTGAGCTTGTTAATTCGCTTGACTCGGTCATTCAGTGCGTGTACGGCCTGGTTCGGCTGCAAGTGCGACTATACGCCCATCGCCAATGGCTGTCAGCATTGTTCATCACGGCGCTGTACAAGGTGGTTGGGGAGGGGAGGTGGTGTCGGCTCACCAGCATGGCCGGGTACTCGGCCTTCGCGAGGTCGTCCATTGCGGGCGGCGCGGGAGGCGACGAAGCAGAATATAGATTATGTTATAGTCTAGGGTTGAAGTCGGACGGGGTATAGGAGCGAAACCAAAAGAGAAGACGGCGCGCGTGGCGATTGCCACAGACAGAGAGAGGCTTCCTCTTGTTAGCAATGAAACATGACGATTGCTGCTTGGGCGCAGGGCGGGCTCCGGACCTCTCCAAATGGCAGCACCTGTGGAGAATGGGGAGAGGGTGTGTGGAGCGGCGAGCTTCAGCGAGTCACGGGGGCGGCTGGGGAGTACGTAAGCAGCTTGAGCTTGGTACTCTATTAGCCGCTATCTTGGTATTGAGCTGCGGGTTCGTACGGTAGTTTTCTGGTGTCTAGGCCCAATGAGGACTATAAAAATAATTTTATAAAATTGTTGAAATATGTGTTTAAATGAAAAAAACTATGACCGATGGTTAATTTCTTTTTGGGAGTAAGACGTGGGTGTGATGTCACTTGTTACAAAGGCTAATATCCATGACGGCGTAGGCCTTATGCAGATTAGGTTTTCTTCATTTAAGCGAGATCCTTTGTTCTATCCTTATAAAGCTCTCTATGCGTTGAATTAAGAACTTCGATAGCCGTAGTAACCAATTCACGGCTATCCTTAAACGTCAACCTTGTAATCGCCTCCTCATAGCTGTGAAATTCCACCTCGAATGTCTCGGGTTCATGCTCAAGGATAGGCTGGCCCTCCTTGACCGCAGCCACGAACCACCAAATGAGCTTCATTTCACCACTCCCAATACGCCTGCTCTGCATCGCAATCGGCTCACAGACACCTCTGTAGAGCCTTGCCTCGTCCGGAGCGGGCGTTGTTTCCATTGTGGGACAGGCCCGAGAGAGCAGGTCAATGGGCAGCAAGGAGCACGGAATGCCCGTCTCCTCGATCGTCTCCCGAATCGCGGTAGCCTGCCGAGACTCGCCCAGGTTGCAGCGCCCTTTGGGGAGGACGTACTCATTACTTTGTCGGATGCGCAGTATACAGATTTGGCGCGTTGAAAGGCGGAAGAGAACAGTGCCGGCGCTCTCAACGTATTTATCCGCCGTATACATTTGCGACTCGAATCGGGAAGCAGCCATGATTGCACCCGGTGTACGTATCGCTTGTGACACCAAAATTTTCTTAGTGGGAAAAATAGCGATGCATAATGTTGTGACTGAAAAGTTTTGGGAGTCGTGAGCATCTAAGCCGATAAGTCCGTTGTGTTGCCGTCCGGGCCAACCTCGGCAGCAAAACCACTTAAATCCCAGCCATCACCATCCATCCACGTCTCAATTCAACCACGCCATCACCAAATACATCACCTATGAACCCATGATGACTTAATATCCAGAAATTCAAGAAGCCATAATTGCAATGAGCTCTACAGACGACTGGCGGCCGGCACTCTCTGCCACTGACCGATACGCCACCATCCGGTCGATGTAAGACCATTTGTCGACCCCAGCCATAAAGCTCCATCTCCAGCTAACACGCAAGCAGACAAGAATCTCTTCCCAATGGCTCAATGAGTGAGGCCATGGCAGTTGAGAAAGCAGCTTACGAAGCATCAAAAACATTGGTACAATCCGACAACAGCTCATACAAATCCGAATCATGCTAACCAGCTCTCAGGACGAATATAAAACAGCTTGCACCATACCCGACTCACAAGCACAAGACAATGCCGCAAACTTCACATCGCCCACACCAGAGACAGGCATCACAATCGGCAAATACCAAGACTGCCTCCCCATAGCAGAAGGCGTAACCTCTCAAGTCTACCGCAGCAACAACCATGCCCTCAAAGTAATCACAACACACCGCGCCATGGAGCCGCACAACCCGCAGCGGGAAATCAAGATTCTCAACACCCTCAAACCACCATGCATTCCCCTACTCGAGACCTTTCTGGACCACGAGAAGCAGATGGTCCTCGTGTTTCCCTATATGCCTCTCACACTCGACGCGCTCCTCCACGACAGGACAACACCGCTTCCTGCTGCGCAAGTCGCCACCATTTTCAAAGACGTCCTCCAAGCCCTTGTCGATATTCACAGCCAGGGGATAATCCACCGCGATATAAAACCCTCCGCCATACTCCTATCATCACCAACGGGTCCTGCCCACCTCTCCGACTTTGGCACCGCGTGGCATCCTACCCTTTCTGCCCGCAGCGAGCCCGCAGAAGACAAGATCCTCGACATTGGCACGGGAGCATACCGTGCACCAGAGGTTCTCTTTGTAGATAAAGCATACGATACAGCTGTAGATATGTGGGGGCTCGGCGTGATGCTTGCCGAGGCCATATCATCACCACCAAGGCCACCATTTGAGTCACGAGCCGTTCACGAGGATGGGAACCAGCTCGGCCTCATATTAAGCGTCTTCAAGACATTGGGAACGCCAACGACCGAGACGTGGCCGGAGGCGCAATCATTCAAGGTATCTCCCTTTGAGCTCTGGACGACATTCCCTGCGCGTTCATGGCAAGACATATTACCAGAGGCCGATGGGCAGTTTCGAGATGTTGTGAGCAGGACCGTGAGATACAGCCAACGAGCCACTGCAAAGGAGGTAAGCGACCGGTTCTAAGATTTTAGCACGGAGCTACAGCTAACACATTCAAGATACTAAACTTGAGTTGCTTCAAGTGACGATAGTATATTCATCTATAACTTTTATAACAAAACGCCATGTCTATTGCCTTCGCTTTTGTGTATCCGCACCAAGATAGTCGATCGGGTTTCTGCACAGAGGGCAGGTATTCTGGTTGCTGCTCTGGAACCACTTGTACAAACACGTGCGATGGAACAAGTTCTTGCAGGTGGTGCATCGCTTGTCTGGCATGCGCTTATCTGTCGAGATCATGCTGTAGCAAATGGCGCACTCGCTCTGGCCCTTGAGCGCACCGACAATGTTGCGCTTAAACACCTGCAACCCGTCGATAATGTTGCCGTTGGAGAAAGTAATGACACCTTGCGTTGTCATGATCCAGTTTTGCCACTTGCGCTCCGTCACCGCTACACGATGCAGACCATTGACAATGACGCCTTCAATCGGGTAGCTGGAAGGGATCTTGATGACAATAGCCGCTTGCGATTCATCAACTTCGTAGCCTGCGGTGACTTCACGTGCGCTCTTGGAGACCTTGACCAGGAGCTCTTGTTCGTCGGCAGCTGGCATGTCTTGAGACTCGGCCCAAGTTTGCACCTCGTTTAGGCTGTCGGAGATAATGAGCGGCGAGTAGTACTTTGTCGTCCATGATTCCACGGCGATACGCGTCTGCTTGGATCGGCACTCCATGTACCACGAGCGAAACAGACCCGGGATATACTTGAGAACAAGATAATACAAGTGCACCAACAGCCACTGCATGCTCTTTTCGTCGTATTCGGCGTCTGCCAGTTTGACATCATAGTCGTAAATGTGCTCCGCCCCGAGTCTCTCCTTGTCCAGGTTTAGAGGGTGTGCAGCCGAGTGGCCAAGCACGTCAAAGAGGAAATCCAGAAGAGGGTTGACGTAATTATCCGTCTTCAGATTTTCAGTAAAGTCGTTTCGCACCTTGAAAGACGACGCTGCAAACGCATCAAAGACGAGCTTCCACGACAGGAGGTAGCAGCGAATGGGCAAGGGAAATTGAGCGAGACTTTCGTCCGAATAGTTTTCCAAGGTAGGCGCGTCGAGTAGCAGTGAGAGAAGTTCTTCGGGAAGACGAGCATCAACCTTGTCAAGAAGGATGTCGACGGAAGCCTGTTGCTGCTGAATTGGGATAGCACGATGCAGAATACCAAACGCTGCACTTTGCACTTCCTTTGATTCAGAGGCAACGAGCTCATATATATCTGACAGCTCGGGGAGGCTATCCACGGAAAGCTTCTCAACTTCTCTCGACAGCATTGCATCCACAATCTCGGTAGCCTGTGAAGTTGTTTCGCGCGGCAATTTGAGAAGGCCTAAGAAGGCGTTTGGTTTCGCTCGCTTGAGATCTTTCAGGGCATCCACAAGGTCATCATTCGGTTCCGGAATTGCCTCCAAGCAACGTGAAAGCTTCAGTGATGAGTGAATGAGAGGGATTGACTCTTCTACATTATATGTAGCGGCGTGATTCCAAAGGTAGAGACAGAACTCCACCGTTTTCTCCCAGTATGAGCCGTAGACCTCGTTCATACAGGGAAGCAGACAAGTAAGAGCCCTGCAAATTTCGGCCGAGAGCTGCGCATCCAACGCTTCGGGCTCTTCCAGCCAAGATGTGATTTGGCGGACAGCGAACACGATACGATTATTGGCGATAGGAAGCTGGCCCTGTTCGTATATATTGGAGCAAAGCACTGTCAGCGCGAGGATCGTCTTGGTGCGTTCCCCTGTAACGGAGGCTCCAGCGGCATCACTAGCAAGACGGTTGCAGAAGTTGTTAACTTGCTTCGATGCCTGAAGCGACTCGCCAAAGCCAGCGAGGAGTGCAGCCGCCACCAATGCGGTGTCGGGTGTTGTCTTCAAGGTGTCTGAGCGCACATATCTTTCCTCCAGCGATGATACTAGGCCATGAGCTTCGGAAGCGCCCTGGAGAAATTCTGCCAACGCACGAGCGCTATAAACCGCCCTAGGTGAAAGTGCTTTGGACTCTTGCGCGAGGAAATCAGCTAGTTTGCGTGCTAGCTGTGCATCCGCAGTGGTTGTTGTATCGACCCACCATTCCTTTACGGATGCATATTTGTTCAAGACAGTACGTAGCGAAGTAACGACAGTTTCGGCTTCGTTGACGTAGTCAGAGTCTGCCAGCGAATACCATAGGCCATTGCTGTCGAGCAGGGTAATTTGATCCGATACGATCTGGATCGTGATGCACTGCAAGTACAACAGCTCTACTTGAAATTGGATTGGCAGTTTCGACAAGACCACCTCGCCTGCTGCCAGAAGGGAGCAGTATATGGCCATCCGGGCTGGTACGGACCGACCGCGCTTGTCGCGCTGCACACGAACAGTGTCATCTCGGGCAGTAGAAGTTTTGGTAAGAGTGGCAGCACCGCCGATGATGTTTGTAATCGATAGGGAGGGATTGATAGGGCGGTCAAAGAAGGGTGCCAGTTCCTGGAGCCAGATATTTGTACTCGGCAGCAGCTCTTCTAAGGGCATATTGGCAGAAGCGGCCTCGGTAGCTTGTGTGACCAGAGTCTCGATACTGCTTTGCGTTAGAATCGGCATCGATATTTCTGAGGCTGCATAACTTACTCTAAGGATTGGGCTGTGGCTCGCTCCAGGTTCGATTGTATAATGCCAACAACCGGGAGCGTACCAGCTTCGCTATGGTTATCCAAGAGAGACCGCAGAGAGAGACCCTTGGCTGAGACAGCGGCGGAGCTGTTTACTTCAGAGAGTCTCAGAAGAATAGCAACAAGGGCGACATGCAGCTCATTGTCTTGAGAGAGGAGCTGTGGCATACCACGAGCGACCACTTCCAGTGCTTGCAAGGCTGTTTCGGTGGGCTGCTTCTCTAGGATTTCAACTAAACGTTTGACCAGTGACTGCTGATTGTCGTCCGTAAGGGCAGAATTGCTCACGGATGCAGTCAACAAGCTCCAATCATCCCCCTCACCACGTGCCAGTGCCAGAGCTTGGTCCATGATGCGCTTTTGCAGCTCCGAGTCGTTGCGAATAAGTTCTGACGCGAGCCTTTGCGATACGAGCGCCGCTAAGATTGCAACTTGCTTATCGTTTGGCGGCAACGCTAAAGTAGCCTTGGTCCATGCTGACCAAATCGCGGTATATCTGTCTTTGAGCGATGGCACCGAGCCCGCCAGCTCCACACAGGACAGAAGAATTGGCGAAGCGGCAGAGTCCAAAACCCTGTCCATACCTTCCTCTGCGGCGGACAGAAGGAAGTGGTTCAGCTTCAGAGCGGCATCTCCAGAGAAAATCTGTGGCGCAAGGCCTAGACTTTGCTCAATCACACGGGCCGCACCAAACGGCTTGAGGTTTCGACTCTCCAGAAGCGAGATACATTGAGTAACAATCTCCAGAGACGGCGCGGCGAACCGGTCGTTGTCCTGCTTCGCATTTGCCGAGTGGGTTTCTTTTTCGAGCTGGAACCAGCGGCGACCATAGTCCCCAATCTTCTCTTGTGATGATTGATATTCTTTGGAGACCGCAGGGAGAGACCCGGCCAAATGTGTGCGGAAAACACCGGCTAATCTTGCCAGCTCCGCGTCAATCACAGGCGATGCGGCATCAGATGAGTAGAGTAGAGTGAGGTATGCATCACGAAGGGTATTTAATGTTGGAAGCGCCAAAGACCTGCTCGCAGTCGGGAACAAATAGTTCTCAAGAAGTGGAAAGATGTGAGACTTGGCAAGGGAAGCCCCATCAGTTTCAGGCAGTGCGGCTAGAGCTCGTTGAACGGCGTTTGTGTAGCATTTCCACGCAGCAGGGGCGTTGGCACGTGTCTCATCTCTGCACTCAATGCCCGACTTTATCGAATCTAGGAGAGCAGACTCGGCTTCGAGAGTAGTGCTGTCGTGTGGTAAGAGGGAGAGAAGTTGATCGAGTGCTTCCCAATATGTTGCGCGGCTACCTTGTGAGCCCTTGGCAATGAATGCTTGAAGCCTGGATACCGGGGACTTTTTGGATTTCGCCGAGGCTGCCCAAATATCGGGGTATGATTTTGTGAGCCTGGCCAAGGCGTTGACATAGTCATAAGCGGAACCGGTTTGGGTGGTCTTGAGGCCGCCGGTAACCATTGCCTGCCTGCATTCGGCAGACTCTGCGTAGGGAAACTTGCGATCCAAGCACAGAACCAGTAGTTGGCTGACGGAGCGTCGGACGGAGGCGTCGTCTATGGTGATGCTCTTCCAAACCGAGTCGGTGGCAAAGTACTCGTCGTAGCTGGGGCGGCATTTGTCCATGTCGGCATCCTCCATGCGCTGGAGCAAGTTGTAGACGAGGGAAAGGCTAGCGTTGATTACGCGAAAGTATTTGGCCTCTGCATCTTCCTTTGTGGTTGATCGTTCGTCGCTCAGGGAGTCTTGGGTTTCCTGAATAGCCTCGAGGGCAAAGGAGAGTATCTGCTCCTGGCACTTCTTCCAGAACGCAGCGGCTTTATCGGGGCTGTTTATAAAAGAAGACAGGCCCTCGCTGACGGCGCGAGCAACCACGCGGTCTCGGTCGTAGAGTCCGGCTAGCCATGGGCCGACAATCTTGGGAATGCGACGCTCCATGCGCTTACGGGCCGACTTGAGCAGCTCGAGCTGAAGGGTGTGTGACTGTTCGCGCACTCGGCGTGCATTGTCGATCGAGGCGCGGGGGTATATTTGGGTCTAGAGGATGCCAGTTAGCTTGAGATGATATTAATTACGCATGGATCATGCAGTAGGTGCCCAATACGCACCCAGACGTCGAGAATCGCATCGTCTACCCCGCCATCCTTGTCGTGCGGGTGTTCCTGAACGTGAGCGAGCAGCTCGTCCAGCGCCTTGGACTTTGTCGTGCTGTCCTTTTTCAGGACATTCTTCAGGGATACGACGACATGAGGATCCTGGATGGCGTGAAATGACGGAGGCTCGGCAAGGTAGGAGAGCGAGCTGCCAGAGCCTGCACCTCCAAATGCGCCAAAACCTCCGCCGCCAGCACCGAAGCCTGCGCCGGAGAAGTCTCGGGCAGCAGCTTTGCCCTGGCCGCGCTTCATGGCTGTGAAATCTCGCGGTTTCTGGCGACTGCAGAAATGGAATTGAGGCGAGAAAGAAGCCTTTGCGTATTGCGCGTCGAGATGTGGTGATGTAGAATGTAAGCGCTGCTGACCCCGGCTGCAAGCCCGCGGAAATTTCTCGAAGCGCATATGGCGTCACTCGCTGCCAGCTGGCGGCGTTAGGTCTGGAGGCGCGGGGCTCTTTTGGGTGCTTTGCCATCTTCTTGAAGCAACAAGTGGGCCCTGCGGCCCGCTGGGGAGTCATGCCGGCGAGTGAGCCGGATTGCCCCGTAACGAAGACAGGCTGCCTGTTAGGGAAATGAGCGTATTGTAATGCAGTTACAGAGTTGGGAGAGAAATGAAGACAGTTTACTTCTTATTATATGTTTCCGTACTTTAAAGGCGCCTGTTCTCGCGTTGCACTGTATAGTCTTGTATTCCCAATCCTCCAATGGCAGACTAAGGCGAATTACGCCATAGTGCGACTGTTCAAATTGGCAGTGCTGGATTTCTCATACGAAAGCTGCCTAATGGTATCGTTGAATGTTGCGACTATTTTGTCATAGAGATGATGTGGCTCCCCCTCCGGTGCTCCAAGCTGAACCCCTCCATCAATCAATGGAAAGAGATGCTGTCTCATTTCCAAACACAGTGGTTTGACCACCGCAAGCGAAGTCGGAAACACCTACATTATATCCTCAACACCCTCTACCATCATGTGGCCTCTTTTAGCTACCGCAATTTGCCTGAAAGTTCCGACTTCCCAATTGCGCAGTATGCTTTCTCCAGGCATGGCATCGTCGTCTTTGCGGAAACTCCTCTTCCCGTCCCAAGCAGAGCGCGCACACATCCACAAAAGGACATAGAAAAACGATTCCAGGTCGTGACGGTACGTATGCTCATTATTAAATAGCACATCGACCGCCATGAATGGCACAGTGCCTGTTGGCACAGCTGCATCAGTTCCACCAGCATGTATATCCCTGGCATGGTCGAGGTCGCTGAGCATTCCCTTGAACCCCCCACATGTCGCGGGATTTGTTATAATGATGTTGTTTGGTGAAATATCGCAATGGAGAATTCCCCCATCCACGTAAAGAAATTCGTGTGCTCTTATCGCATCGCGAAGCGCCTCAAGCAGCTCACGAATAGTGCGAAAGTCATCAATCGCCCGTCCTGCGGGAGAGGTAATTAGACAGGTCAGGATGCGGTTCTTGTATAAGCTCTCTTGCGCGCACGCTTGTATACTCGAGGTAGTATTTGCAGAGAGCTTCAACCTTTTTCTTGGCCCACTGGTCCATGAGCGACTACCTTTACCTGGCCGGCTGTCGTCGGTATTCTCTCGAAATGGATGTCGCGTGCCATTAGAAAATTCCAACCCTTGTCGCAGCTCCGATATGCTTGCTATCTCGCAATGCCCCACGAAAGTAACAACACCCTTCACACCCCTCTCTGACGCCAGTTATAAAAGTTTCGCCTCCGAGGGCTGCTTGTCTGCGAGCCAAGAGAACTTCGCCACGCCTAGGTCGGTCAAAAAGCAAGTCGTTCCCCGACAGACGAGCCCTCGCTGCCGAACCAGCGGTTTATTCAGTGCCGTGCGTATGTGATTATTGTCGAAATCTTTCACAGTGATATTGCGGTGGCCTTGCTGTTCTTCAGTATAAATGTTCAGTCCCATCGCGGCGTCGTCCATGGTGGCGTACGCGACAAAGGCCCTTGCAAACTTCTCACGCTCGCGATGGATGTCGAACTCTCCTGAGCTATATGGACCAGAACGATCAAAGACCCATAGTTCCATCATAGTTTGCTTGATAGTGAATGCATGCACAAACCGGCGCAATGGCTGCTCCGCGAAGATGCTCTGAATCTGCCTTGTGAGCTGCACCAAGACCATCCGGAAATCGGTAGGATGCGTGCCAGCCTCGTGTTTTCCAACAACGACAACGCTTCTAGAATCCAAATTGCCCGAATCTTGGCCCGGCCTTTGGAAGACCATGCAGGCTTGTCTTTTGTACTGCTTGAAGTCAACATTCCCTTGACGTTCAGACAGTACTTGTTGCACTCCGTCCAGCGCATCCTGCAGCGAAAGCAGCCATTCCAATACAGCCTCGTTCGAACAATCATTAGGGAAGTTCTGCCATCTTGTGCCGTCATGATGCGTCAAGACTGAATGAAGCGCTTTTTTCTGGCGACCTGTCCACTTTGTTACGTCGAAATGCTTGTCAACAAAGCCAGGCACGCCTCGATGTGTGCAGTTTTTGAACTCCTTAAATAGACCCCGCTGAGAAATTTTGTCTGCTTCACTGTAATCAAACTGGCTAGAGATTGGTCTGCTTGATGCTGTGAAGCTTGTTGAACTGCTTGCTGGTGCTGCTAACGGGCGGTTGACTTCGATTAGGTCGACAAGTGCTGCCCAGACATCGATATCCGAGGGTTTAGAAACAACGGCGTCGACAAGTGGGCGGAAATGGTCGAAATCGAACATACCACGCGTGGTATCTCTATGTATCTCGAGGAGTCTGGGTAATATTTGGCCACCATCTCGCAAATGAAGATGATGGGCAGCCAGAGGGTGGAAGAAGCGTGCTAAGAGGATAAGGACAGGACGTCGCCACGCATCGGTGCCCAAAACAATGTCGCGCAGACCACTCCTTATATCGAAAAGCTCGTCTTTTAAAGGGTGCTCTGCAATAATCTTTAGCTGTTCCGTGCTTAAAGTCATCCCGATGAGCCGGTGGATGATGATTCCTGCACACAGCCGCGAGCATAGGCAGCTAGGCAAAGGTGAGATGAAGCGCTTGATGGTATCGCGAAGAAGTTGCGATATATGCGCAGTAGAGCCGAACACAATGTTTATTCTCCGTAGTGGCTATAGTAGGCTTGCGAATAAATTTAGGCTTCCGCTTGCGTGGTGGCAGACGTGCTATTGACAAGGCGAGCCCCAGCTTGGGGCTTTATAGCATTTAAGACTAACAATTCAGGCAGCCTTACGGAGTCTTGTAACATAATTTTCAATACGGCGAGGGAGCCATCTACACGCGGTGCTTCGACGGTACAGCATGGGATGCCTCTCCGCAGGCGAGTGGCATGCAAGAGGATCTCATCCATAGTAGGTGCCTCAAACATTCTGGAAAAGAAGTCAAGTGAGAACTTCAGAAAGGTTAATGAATATGTAGACGGACCGCTCAGTTACTGAAAGGGGCCTTGTACCACAGCGCATGAAAACTAGGCCCCGGCCACTTCAAGAGCCTCGATGTTGTACAAACTCTCGAGCACAATTAATGTCGGTGGCTGACCGCCTTCATAACCGTGCATTCTTTGACCTGGTCACACAAACGCCTACGGGCACGTGGTGCTTGTGCACTGGTTCACAAGCCGGCCTACCTAGTCGTAAGTACGGCGTCGGGCAGTAACCCTCGCGCCTCCATTACTTGTTGGAGCAGCGACGGCCGCCTGCGGCAATGCCTCGTTTGTTGGCCCGCTGCGGGAAATTCTCCTTTCAACACCTCACCGGCTGTCACCCGCAATATTTGTTTTTATTCCAACAAAAGTCCTGGGTGCACAACTGCGGCGTCCCCAGAAGCCAAGGCTTAGCCTGCTGCATTAAAGTTCGAGCGAGCCTCAGTGATCTACCGCATTTTACGTATCCTGCTGCCAGTCGCCCACTAACTGCCACAAACAAGCAGAATGGATAACTCAACCTTCATCACGATGGACCCTCTTACTGCTACAGCATCAGATATACAAGAGCTTCTACAACGCTCCAGCCTGACTCCAGCCTGACCAGCGTGCAGTTAGTTCAGCTTTATATCGAGCGGATCAGCGCGTACAACGGCTATCTTCATGCCGTAATCAGCACTCCTCCCACATCTTTGTTGCTTGAGGCAGCGATGAAGCTTGATCATGAGCGAGCCCAGGGCAAAGTGCGATCAACAATGCATGGTATACCGGTTCTAATCAAGGTATGGATTTCGCCCACTAAGCAAGGCTTGCACGCCATGCCAATCTCGGAGACAAACAGGACAATATTGCCACACACCCCGATATGGGAATGGATACTACGGCAGGTAGTTTTGCATTGGCTGGCTCCCGGCCGAAGAAGAGCGCCGATCTCGTTGAAAGGGTAGGGGACTTGCTTTTGTGGCCAACAAACTTTGTGGTGCTGATAATTGTACGTAGCTGATTGCGGCTGGTGCCATAATTCTTGGTAAAGCCAACCTTTCGGTAACTTAACCTAGTCCACTGAACGAGGGAGCTGATCATAGCTAATGACGATGTCTCAGGAGCTAAGTTACTTTAAGTAAGAGCGATGCGATTTCACCCCTGCTTATTCCCAGCCTTTGTTGACAATATCGTAGGGCCGAAGACCAGATATGCGGCTGGTCCACTGTTGGACAGCAGAGCCAATCTGCGTATGTTAGGGGCGGTATACAGGAGGATGACACTCCTGGTGGACACAGCGTAAGTTGGTAGCGCTTGGATAGCAATTCTTAGATGCTGACCTTCTCGCATTTTAGAACCCTGGAGGCTCATCATCGGGTTCGGCCATTGCTGTCAGTGCAGGACTAACACCAGTCTCAATTGGAACTGAGACGGCGGCTTCACTCATCTCCCCGGCTTCCAAGGCAGCGCTTTACACAATCAAGCCAACAATTGGCCTCATATCGCAACAAGGCATCGTCCCAATTTCGTCACTCGCCGACTCTGCAGGTCCAATGGCAAAGAGCGTTCTTGATCTTGCAAACCTTATGGATATACTCGTCGATCCAGCAAAGACGTCAATTGCAAACGGTGGATTTAAAAGCGTCTTGACTGACAGCTGGGCAGACTTGAAGGTTGGGGTACTCGATCCTGAGAAATGGGGCGTATCAGACTCCTGGACCAAGCCGGACGCTGGGGCAACAAAGCAGATGGTATGGCCCACCACCTGTTGTCGATCCAGCGGCATTTCTCTAACTACTTAGCAGAGTGAAGAATTTGAAGCCGCATACGCTCGAATCCAGAGCCAGGCCAAGTCTTTCCACAAGTTCGTCCCATTGATCCTTCCAAATGCGCTCCACATGGACGGGGAGCTGGCACACAGACGACTGTTCAGTAAGTGTCTTGGCAAGACTGCCGGCAGTGGTGTACTTATTTTGGGTATCTTTAGTCATTGTCTCCCCGGCCATTTTAAGACGGACTTTGAGGCCTATCTCAAGGACTTGGACTTCTCGCACATCAATAGCCTCGAAGAATTGGTCCAGTATAACCGAGACCACGCCGAAACAGAACTACCACCGCGTAAATGAGCTCCTACCATGTCGCTGTTCACTTCTGACATTTTATAGGCTATCCGTCACAAGATCGACTTGAAAATGCCCTCGCCGATAAATCGACCCCAGAGGAGCTAGCGGCTGCTCTGCTACTCGCCAGAAAGGTCGGAAGGGACGAGGGCATCGACAAAATCCTGAAGGAGTACGATATTGATGTCATTATTGGTCCCGCAGAGAGTCCCATGCCCACTATTGCCTGTGCAAGCGGTAAGTATTTTCTCAGTGAGACTCTTTCAACAATTGGAAGTTTTGCTAAGCTGATTCTGTCAAGGCTACCCAATCGCCAGCATGCCACTGGGCTATCTCGATTTCAATGGCCGCCCATTTGGCATGGCGGCATTGGCGTCAGGGCATCAGGAAGCCGTATTGATCAAAGTCCAAAGCGCCTGGGAGGCAACATTTCCGCCGCGACAACCACCGCCTCATGATGTATTCGCGTCTGAATCAACGTATGTTGCAGCTTTGGACTCGGTATTGCAGGGACATGCTGCGCTCTAGACATGGCAGGTATGATCCGTCTAAGATCTATTCTTATTTCAAGAGTCTCATAACGTAATGGCCTTTTCTTTCAACTCTTCTCATTCCGTCCCCGTGGTGGTGCGCAATCTACCCTCTCTACTACAACCATCGTATTCCTCGAATTAATCCAGCCATGAGACATGGCAGCATCCCCTATTGCAGACGAGACAGAGATAGATGCAGAGCCACTACGTACACGCCCGAACCCAAATATACTATGGTAGCACACATGCATAATGGTGGTGTGTTGGTAGGTGGAGCTCACATGGTGAATATTCTTTTGCGCTGAATAGGCTATTTGAATCAAGTGGTGCAATGGTTTCTCAGATATAGCTGTTACAATAGTAGCACGAATAAAATTGCTTCTCGGATACACTCGTTTCAATAGCGACCCTTATTTTTTAAACATACCTTTTGGCTTGGCCATGGATCGAGTATATCTCTCTGCGGCGCGCTTGACAAAAGGACCAATGTTAGTGGCTGACCAATGGCGTAGGATGCTGCTTGTTTGGCCCTCAGCCTGATTTATAGGTCTCATTTCTACATAAACAAGGCAAGGCTCTTCCGCTGCCGCTGTAATGGCAATGTTCTCCTTAATTGACCAACACATTTTTACGTCCCCCCGAATGGCGCGACAGTTCTCTATGCGCAATGTGGCCATTTGAAGGTAGCGCTTGGGTGGGCGGGTCGCAGCTCTTGTGCCGACCCAACGACGGGTCGAGGCCGACTCAAGGCCGCTTAGCAGACGATCCCCGCGTAGAGGCAGTTCTCCAGGGTCTCATCTTATTTGTGCCTGCTGCTTGGCTTCTCATCTGTGGCCCGTTCCGTATCGCCCAGTTACGCGGCGCCAAGCTTGTCATACTTCCGAACCACCGATTATATCTTAAGATTGTGGGTCGTGATGTGTCTGCGCGGGGTAAGAGGTGACAGTAACACCGCTAACATCCATCTGCACAGCCTGCAACCACCACAGTATTTTTATTGCAGTTAGCCTGCCTTATCAGCAAAGTTTTAGGCGACTCGAAATGGAACATATGGGTATCGCAATTACTGTTCTTGATTGCTGACGCCCTGGTTTGCGTGCTCTCGTTTCTCGAGCATGGTCGAAATACGGGACCCTCTACCCTCCTTGTCATATATCTTGCTGGCACAATTTTCGGCGGTCTCATCACAGCCAGTTTGAAGTATGTGGCCTGGAACCTTTGTGATATATCCACCATCACAGTGGCCATATTTATTACCAGGTCTGTTCTCCTTGTTCTCGAGAGCCAGACCAAGAGACCCCTCCTTCGTGCGCCATACGACGAGCTGCCTCCCGAGGAGACTTCCGGAGCTTTGGGCGTCGTTTTCTTCTGGTGGGTGAACAAATTCCTCAGAAATGGCTATTTTAAAACCCTTTCTCTCGCCGACATGCCGCCCTTGGACAAGTCACTTGATGTCATGGAGGCACGCGCGGCAATGCAGCAAGAATGGGACAAAAGGAGTATGTATACATTATTCGCATCATCACGCCCGTTTTCACATTCTAACAAATACTAGGAAAACCTGAAGGACGGTTCTCTCTAATTTGGGCTTTGTTCTGGTTCTCTTGGCGACGAAACATGTCAATCATCATCCCTCGCTTCCTCTTGATTGTGCTTCGCTGCTGTCAGCCTCTGCTTATCAGCCGGGCTATAAACTTTGTCAGCCTAGATTTATCCCCCTTCGAAAACAGGAATGAGGCATTCCGTCTGATACTGTTTACATTTGTCATATACACTGGCATGGCGGTACGTCACAAAGCCCGCCACGGGAGCAAACAAGAAGACTAATACCAAAGCACTAGTTGTGCAACGGCATAAACGAGCGGTCACTTACACGCATTAACTATTCAGCACGCATGGGTCTCATTGGTATCATTTACAACGATTGCCTAACTGTGAAACATGACACGTTCGACGAGTCGGCTGCCCTCACACTCATGAGCAGCGATGCAGACGATGCCGCAAGCTGTGCAAGCCTGTTTCACGAAACTTGGTCGCAGGTGTTGGAGCTTAGCATCGGAATGTATTTACTCGCCGAAGAATTGGGCTGGGTTTGCATAATACCCCCTCTGGTGATCCTCGGTAAGCTTCAAAACCACTGTCGCTTCGCTCGTGTTGAGTATACCGACGATACTGTGCTTACATGTACCAGGCGTCTCGAGGATAGTCGCATTGGTCACCGAGAACGTTGTGTATCGGCAAATTGCGTTTAGCAAAGCTACACAGGCACGCATATCGGCAATTAAATCTGTCCTTGACTCTATGAAGAACATCAAGATGATGGGACTCGTTGACAAGATGAAGGAGAGGATCCAAGCGACAAGGACTCATGAGATGAAGCAATATGTCGCCTTTTACCGCCTTTTGGTAGCATTCTTCATCAGCGGTGAGTCGAAACCTGTGCTTCTTATTACCTCTCAACTCTCTGTACTGACTTCTTCAGCCGTCGGCCTCAATCTTTTTAGCCCGGCCATAACCCTCATTTTCTACGCCATACAAGCACAAATTCGAGGTGCAAGGAGCTTCGATGTACAAATGGTCTTTACTTCTCTCGCTATCATTGGAATTATATGCACACCCGCCAACGCCCTTCTCGGAGTCCTGCCCGAAGCCGCATCTATTCTTGCAGCCTTTGACCGCATCCAAACGTTCCTTCTCATACCCAACCAGGAGGATAAACGGGCGTTTTACAAGAAATTTGTTGGAGGTGAATCGAGTGCTCATGAAGTTGCAGCACCACTTGGCCTGCCTGACCGTAGCGTCGTTAAAGTCGACCACGCAACGATCCGCCCCGCTCTAACGGCCGAACCCATTCTGAAAGACATCAGCACATCTTGGGGTAAAGGTGATCTAGTGGCTATTCATGGAGCGGTAGGTACAGGAAAAACGACTTTTGTCAAGACTTTACTAGGCGACCTTCCTCAGGATACTGGTGTCGTTGAGACGGCGTATAGGTCAGTCGCCTACTGTTCCCAGGTAGCCTGGCTGAAGAACGGCACCGTCAAGGAAGTCATATGCGGCCCACTTGGTGACCGTGACACAGTAGATGAGGTATGGTATAACAAGGTCATTTATGTTTGTGACCTCGAGGAGGACCTCGCCCAGATGCCAAATGGCGATCAAACGGTTATCGGCAGCCGCGGAATTACTCTCTCGGGTGGACAGAAGCAACGAATTGTGAGTGTATTTGGTTCAAAAACAACTGAGATTCCGCATTGACCTTGGTGGCACTGTAGGCGCTTGCCCGAGCCGTATTCGCTCGCGAAGAAATGGTAATCTTGGATGATGTTTTATCGGCACTAGATGCGTCTACGGAGCGGCACATTGTTGACAAGCTCATTGGCCCGAAGGGCTTGTTCAAACAACTTGGTACTACTGTTGTACTCATCACTCACGCTAGTAAGAGTTTGAACATGCCTGACATAATATACGCAGTGCTAATCTCTCGTTAGCACAATACTTGCCTCTCGCCGACCACATCATCGTCCTTGATGATAAAGGGAATATCGCGGAGCAAGGAACCTGGAACAGTCTTCGATCTGGTACAAGCCAAACTGCACAGTCGTTTATTGGATATCAGGGTGATGAGAACGAAATCCGCAGCCGCACCAAGCCTAATGACGAAACGCAAAATGGTCCCGAACCGCCTGACTCCAACATGCAGGACATGACACGCAAGACAGGAGACATTACCTTATACAGTAAGTTGCCTTAGTCTAAAGTACAACAATACGTAACCTAACACCGGATAGAATATTATTTCAGCGCAATTGGTGTTCCTCGCTTACTCCTCCTTGTGGGCTCCTTGACAATCTACGCCGCTTTGGTGGGCTTAATCCCATATTGGCTCAAGTGGATGGCAGAGAGTGAAGGAAGACGCATGTGGGTCTATACTGTTATCTATTTTCTACTCGCTGTCGGGGCTTTTTCCTCTGTTGCAGCGGCCGTCGGCACAATATTCTTGGCAATAGCACCACATTCCGGGATGACGTTGCACGACAGGCTACTGTCTACTGTCATGCACGCACCACAATCATATTTTGCAAAGACTGACACGGGCGTGACGCTCAACCGCTTCAGCAGCGACATGACGATGATCGACCGCTCGCTGCCATTTGCCCTGTTCCAGGTCTTCCAAGCTGTCTTCCTGCTACTTTCCCAGTGCGTTCTATTGGGTATTGTTCAGCCGTTCATCATCGTCACTTTACCCTTCACGATTCTAGTCGTCTACTTCATACAAAAGTTCTACCTGGCAACATCGCGGCAGCTACGCTTTATTGATCTGGAAGCTCGGGCTCTTGTCAACACCAGCTTCCTCGAGACCCTAGAAGGTAGCTCTACCATCAGAGCCTTTGGATGGCGACACGCTTTTGTCAAAGAGAATGCGAGGAAGCTGGATGTGTCGCTGCGGCCAGAGTACATGCTCATGTGCATCCAACGGTGGCTTGACATTGTCCTTGACCTCATCGTCCCCGGCCTTGCGATCGGAGTTATCGGGCTTGCCGTTGCGCTCAAAGGCACTACAACAGGGGGTCAGATTGGTATCGCCCTCAATGTTATCTTACATGTAAATCAGTATATTCTACGTCTTGTTTCCGCTTGGACCAGACTCGAAACATCACTAGGTGCCATATCGCGCCTCCGAGCTTTTGAGAAGGATGTCCAACCAGAAGATACGCCTGGGCAAAAGCAGTGGCCGCCATCTGCATGGCCCGCTACTGGAGCTTTAGAGTTTGCGCAGCTCTCCGCAAGCTACAAACCCCCGGCGCTTGCGCTCGATAACATCAATGTTGCTATTGCAACCGGAGCAAAAGTTGGCGTCGTGGGTCGCACCGGCAGTGGAAAGTCGTCGCTGCTTCTCACTTTACTGCGTCTCGTTGAGCTACAAGGACCAGGTACTGTGCTCATCGACGGCTTAGACATTTGCAACCTGCCGCGTGATGCTGTCCGATCTCGCATCATCACGGTGCCGCAGGACCCGATGCTAGTCAAGACGGATACACTTCGTCAGAATCTGGACATTGCGGGCGCAAACGTGACGGACGACGAAATGGTGCGCGTCCTCGAGCGTGTTGGCCTATGGAAAATACTGCAAGCTCGCAGAATGGACATGGGTGACTCCAGTGACGGCAGCAGTGATGACAGTTTGTCGGTGGTATCTGATGGTGCCACGCGAGAGAATGTTCATCAGACTGAGTATGATGGTGTAGATGGCATGGATGACTCCTCATACGCGTCGACCAACGCACCGGCAGGGTCGGTTCTTGACAACACCATGAAGTCACTTCCACTCTCCCAGGGCCAGGAGCAGCTGTTCTCCCTGGCACGGGCGCTGATAATGCGACCTTTGCGCGGACGCCTGGTGCTTCTCGACGAGGCGACGAGTAGCGTTGATGGAGAAACAGACAAGTTGATGCAGACTATTATTCGGGAAGATTTTAAGGATCATACCGTGGTCACTGTTGCACATCGCTTAGACACCATCATGGATAGCGACGTCGTGCTGGTCCTACAAGCTGGTAAGCTAGTGGAGGCAGGACCGCCATCAGAGCTGGCCGTAACAGAGGGAGGCGCCTTTAAGGCGTTGCTCTCCGAGAAGAAGTGAAGCTTGAATGGTCAGGGATGTAGAAAGTTAACGGCAATTGTACACCTTGCGCAATGGAGTATTTGAGGTTTACGACAGTTGCGATCGCGATGTTTCAGAGGTAAATACAGCAGGGCTTCTCAGTAGTTTGCAGTTGAATAAACATGTAATTAGTCCGTAACAGCTTCAAAGATAGTGCTTAGCCTTAAAGTTTCACACGCCTCTGTACTCGAAGCAATGCGTGGGCTATAATTAGCCCAAAGTTGGGGAGCTCTCGTGCCTACCATCCCCCGCACGGCTGGGCGAACATTTTCCTGGTTAGGAGGCAGATCGAGCCCACCAGCGACGTCTTTCGCCCCTTAGCGACACGGGACGTCGAATTGGAAAGCAGCAAAGGCGTATTATACTAAACAGCGACACCCGTTGAAAGCCTTATCGACATTTTTGGCAATGTAGCACGGCGTAATCAGGATAGTCGAAAAAGGGGGCTGATGTTTCTAGGCTCCCATTGATATGTACCACATCGCAAAGCGCTGTTGCGTCCAAAGCCTATTATGTCTTGATCTTACGTAGAATGGCGAGCTCACAAGGCACAGCAACTTCGAAATCTACGGAAATAATCTATCCGTCTTACTATGATGGCAGGGAAAGGCGGCATGGGTACGTCATGTGGAGGAGTATCTTCCAGCGCTCTCAACCGGCTCGGTATTTATATGGTCCTATAGAGTTACATCGTTTCCATCGGCCGTCCCCTCTTACAAGGCGGATGGAACGGTAGACTATTTCGGACCCGGTCATTTGCGGGTGTGACTATCTGTTTTGCTCGATTGCATCTATAGCGCGGAGCTAGCAGAGCCGATGTAGCACTGGAAGTCGGCCGCGCATATTATGGACCTCGCTTCTGTTTGAATTGGCCAAGCGAACCTTGGACGGATAAAGTCTGTCCCATATTGAACTATGAGATTGCAAGCTGCGCATGAGGAGAAGTAAGATGAAATCATACCGGGCGAATTCGAGTCCGTTGTTGTCATTGAGAATTAGGTATAAAAAGCCCCAGAAAGCGCCAGATTCCCGTCGTAATGATCCCATATCAACTCCTCTTCTTATTCACAACATTCATAGTAAATTGGAAACCCTGCAAGACCTAGTAAGTACTTCTTGCGCCGAAGAGACTGTGCTGGTACGCGGTGCTCACGTGTTGAGTTTAGAGTATGCAAATCTCCTTCGGCTTCACCGCGCTCCTCATGGCTGCGAGCCTGACCGACGCCCTCAAATGCGCTTGCACCGGAGGATCCAGCGTTTCCGCCAGAGCATGCCGCAATTCGGGACATCAGTACGGCACTGCGGGATGTGGGTTTACCGGTTGCTGCCTTTATGACCACCAGCTCCCGGGGTTCAAGCAAGCCTGCGCAGATATTGGATCTAGCTTTAAGCAATGTAATATTTGCGAAACTTGCTAAACCGGTTTAACAATTTACTCCATAGAAACCACCCTAGATGGTGAACTAGTTTGAAGAATTCTCGGCTCGGTCAACTAAATGTAGTGTTGTACTCACAATAATTTATGGTGATGACAGTGATATGACACAGAGACTAATCAGCTCCCTTGTTGGGAGAAGATGTTAATGCAATTTTCTCTTAGTATATTGGGTATAGTAGTCGAAATTTGTTTTCTTTTATCGGCACGCTTGTAGACACAATACAAGAAGAATCAATGGGTTTGGGGGCGATGAAGCAACCGCAAGACTAACTGCCCAATACGTTGACGAGAGAATATGAGGCATCCTCGTCTGCCAATGCACATGAGTCAAATCTAATTTACATTATCTTTAAAAGCAGAAGAGACCAGCACTATGCACCCCCCATGAAGCAAAAGGTGGGAAACGAGCGCAAGCGGGAGGCTACAGGTGCGGAGCGCTCGGAGGGAATTACTTACACAGAATAGACATGAGTGGATTCGAAACTATATAAATAGCGCTGTTGCATATATTTGTTGTGCGAGAGCGGGTGGCTGTGTAGAAGAAAGTGAATAATGGCAGTGCAGTTGCGAGACTTCCATGTCGAAAGGACGGCCATCTGCCGTCTATCATTATAAATATTGTGACTATAATTATTTAAACTATTTTTGCGTGTATTTCGGAGCCTGAAATGGAGCCACAATTCGGTGGTTTTGCATTTGGGGTTTCGTACGGATGCGTGTGCTCGGCTGCCCTGGTTGCCGCCACTGACCTCACATGTACTGCTACGCGTTTCACCCACATGCGTCTATTTACTTGCAAGTGTTATCAAAGGGCAAGGTATTGTTGCAGAAGTGCAGCTTAGCAAGCCAAAGTTCGGCAGTATGTAGGCCTACAACGGCCAATTCAAGCGTTCCAATGCAACGGGCGACCGTTGTGGTCGTCACGCAAGCATAACTTTATCCATTGTTCCGTGCTGCTCCTCGACTGGTTCTATTCTCGTATCGCCTCTGTCCGCACCAATTATAGCAGAGGTCCCGCCCAACAAGTGGTGCAATGCGTGGTGACGCACGCCAGGGTACGAATCCTCGTACTCCTCTCTCGTCGTCAGAGGCTGTGCAGGCCCCCCATCTGTTGGTGGCCGGGACGCCGGCTCTCCGCCCCAAGGGGATCCGCCGAGCGAGCTCCATCCCCAGCAGCGCCACTCCCACCCTCGACCGGCATGTGGCAGCCCGCCCAAACCACCTCCAAAGTGACGCCGCGCGCCCTTGGCAACAACAGCCCCCCTTCAGCTACCTAAGCTAACACCGACGCACCAAGGCACGGCACTAAAACATCTGGAGCCCGTATAGCAACGCACCACCACGGCCGCCGTACCCTAGTCGATAAGCACCGCCGCGTTTTTCTCTTTCCCTCGAGCCAGGGCTTGGCCATCCAATGCGTCTCGTACACTGCATCTGCATCGTCCATCAAGATCGAGCAATAGCATCTCGGACAATGCGTTTGCTGTCGACGGGCGGCTGAGAGAAACCCAGGAAACATGGCGACGCACAGCGTAGTCTTGGCCGCGACGGCAGAGACTACTGCGGCGCCGTCTCCGACCTCATTCAACACTTCGAGCACGCCTTCTCCGACCACGACGACATCTCTGCCGCTGCTCTCCCTCGCTGCCCTGACGACGCCTTATATACCACCCGTCTGGTGCAACCCGGTGCCGTTAATCGTATGGACAACGGCGACGGCACACATCACCAAGGATGGCCGCAATACAACAGAGACGTACCCAAACTATCTGCTGCCAGATATGCAAAACAGGCTGTTTACCGGGTGCCAGCCGTCAGGATGGGATAGCGTTGAGACCCGTGGCCGCTTCAGCTTCAGCCCGGCCGTCTGCCCCAGCGGCTGGGGGTATTCTGTTCTATCTGATAGACTACCAAAGGACATGTCCAATACTGCCACTGTGACAAGCACGGCTCGATGCTGCCCGAGGTAGGTTGCTTTCCCAAACTCGGTATACATGTACACGGCCAGATTCACGCAGCTAATCAAACCTCAACCAGTGGCTTCTCGTTTCTCAGCTTTTATAACTCGGACGCTACAGGTATTGCTGGACCATACTGCATGAGCGTATCAACACCGTCGGCGCAGCCTCAACCACATCACACCACCTCCACCAGCGGCAGCACCAGTACCGGCATCAGCACCAGCGGAAGCAGCAGCGAAAGCAACAGTGAAAGCTCCAGCGAAAGCACTAGCAGGAGTAGCAGCACCGCGTCGAGCAATGCCACCACGACACAACCGCCCGCCACATTGCTGTATCCCGCTTGGAACATCGTGTGGGAGCAGCAGGATGCCAGCGCTCTGAGCCCAGAGCCGCCAGTCCTCTCCGTGGAAAAGACGGTACCTACATGGGAGCCAGGAACCACGATCGACGAGAGTTTCAAGCGGCGACTTACCGACGGCAGCGCGTTTGGCCGCAGTATCGCCAAGGGCATCATTGGCATCGTGGTCGGGACCGTGGCTGGCATCTTGATCGTGGCGGGCATCAGCTTCTTCTTCATCCTGCGCAATAAGAAGCGAAACAGGCGACTTCAAGAGGCCATTGAGCTGCAGGAGCGCTACGACTCGTCGAGACGGGACCGTGTTCCAGACGAACCCTTACCGATATACCCATCCCAGGGAACACATGACAATACAGTACATATTGCCGGGCACCAGCCCGGCGCACAATCTCACTTGCCGCCCTACAAAGAAAGGGCCAGCGAGGATTCCGGCGACCACAACCGCTACAGAGACGACTGCCCGGGCGGAGAAGATACATCACGCCGGCATGAGAGGCAGTCGACGGGGAACAGCTCGGCAACCTTGGATGGCAACGAACGAAGCGAGCGCGGTAACGGCGAACGCGATGCTCGCAACACGAGGCGGCCGTCGCAAACAACAGATGATATAACAACAGTACGGCAAAGCTAGAAGCCTCGCTGGTCAAGACTTTATGATAATATTAATGATGCATCCACATTCATATTTTTACTTTGGAGCGTTTGTTTATAAATGGCTTCATGTATATGCGTGTATTCATGTATATGCGTGTATTCATGTATATGCGTGTATTCATGTATATGCGTGTATTCATGTATATGCGTACAGTCATGTATATACCTATGCTCATGCTCATGATCATGCTCATGTGTGTGATATGCTAACACTTTTTATTTTTACGCCGCTGACGCGCCCGACGTCTCCGGCAGCGGCGCCCCACGCGCCAACTCATTTTCCAGATCCTGCAGCTTCTTCTTGACAGACGGCGGATGTCGCTGGTACGTAAACAGGGCGACGACCAGGGACGCGGCGCCGACGCCGATGCAAATGTACATGTCGATCTTGAACGCCTGGATAAAGGCCTCGCGGGCCTGCAGCTGCTGGACGGGAGAGAAGGAGAAGAGCGACAGCGGCGAGCGGTAAAACTGGGCGAGCTGCTCTTCGGTGAGGGAGTCTTGCAGGCTATTCTGGATCTTGGTGATGAGGACGATGATGCTAACGGCCACGCCGATGCTGCCGCCAAACACGCGCATCTGCGCAATGATGCCTTGGGAAATGGCTGTTTTGCTGGTTAATAAAATTATACAGGTGACAGGATGTATAAAAACGTACCGTGGTCCTCGAATTCGGACTGCAAAACGGCGAGAAAGGTGGTGCTGGAGATCTTGAGCCCGAGACCGACGCCGAGCAGGGCCTCAATGCCCCATTGCTTGGCTGGCGGCTTGATGGCATCCGGCAAGTCGGAAAGCAAGCCGCAGGCAATGACGATGATGATGCTGGCCACCACTAGGACGGGGAAGGTGTTGTTCCTCCTGAGTGAGAGACCACCGCCGAGCGCGCAGCCGGTGGCGCCGCCGCCCATCATGGGAAGCAGCAGGGCGCCCGCCTTAACGGGGTCGTAAAAGTTTACAATTTGCGAACGAAGGGGGATATTGATAATGGTAAGGAGCAAAACAAAGCCAGACAAAAGGGTATCTCTGCACGTCATGGTCAGAACACTGCTCAGAAGGGTACTACCAGAATGAAAAACATACAGAATAGCAGCCATCATAACATGGCTGGACATGATGCGAAACGGAAGCTGAGGACGCAAGAGGCGGAACCGGGGACTCCGGTCAATGTGCCACTGCCAGAGAACGACGACGACCCAGCAGAGGCCGCCGATGATGAGGACGGAAATGGTGGTGGCGCTGTGCCAGGCGTAGTCGCGGATGGCAGCCTGATTAATGATGAAGACGGGCAGGACGGTGCCGGCGAGGACGAGGACGGCGCCAAAGTAGTCGAGGCGCTTCATTTTCACCTTGACAAAGAGCTGGTAGTCTTTGGGCCAAAGGACTAGCAGGAGGAATCCGGGCACAAAGGCACAAGGTGCGCTGTGCAAGATGCATGTTAGCTGGTATTGAAGAGTATTGATATACGGGAGCGGAATCGCACTTTATCCAAAAGGCATATCGCCAGCCGACGTATTTCGTCAGCAGACCGCCGAGAACAGGCCCGCACACGCCGGCTAGGGCCACAATGGCGCCCAGCGTCGAGGTGACGAGAACGACCTTGGAGGGCGGGCTGAGCTCGGGGTAGGTGATCATGGCCATGGAGTAGAGGCCCGCGCCGCCGACGCCTTGGGCCGCGCGGAAGCCAATGAGCTGGTCCAGGTTCTGGGCGGCGGCGCACCCCATGGAGGCGGCCAGGAAGATGACGAAGGAACTGCAGACTATGGTTTTGCGGCCAAGGGCGTCTGATAAGCGAGCCATGGCGACAGCGAAGCCTGTATAAAAGTCAGTCTGTGCAGCATCTCATTGTGATACGTGAGAGAGAAGGTACATACCAACTTCGGTCAGGGTGTAAGCCAGCACCACCCAACTCGAGGTGCGAAAGTCTTGAAAGTCCTCTGAGATGTCCACCAGCATGGTAGCAACAATGGTGGCATCGAGCAGCGAGAGGAACAGGCCCATGCCGATGCAGGCAAACATGACGGCGAGGCGCCAGGCGGCAATGGGCTGCTTGCGCTTGAGCACGGTGCCGTTGGTGCCAATGTGCGCCTGGTCTGGCTCGAGCCCGTCTTCATCCTGGGACGTGTCTTGCCGGTTCTTGGGCCGGTGGTGGTGGCGGCGGCCATCTTCTGAGACGGCCGTGCTGCCGGAGCAGTCGCTCTTGTCTTCGGCCATCATGGGGGAGAGAGGGCGCGCAGACAAGACGCCTGCTTTGCGCTAGACGGCACGCATGCAAGAAGCAGACAGCGCAGAATGCAAGTAAAAGAAAGGGGGATTACTATGGGTGAGAATAGGATAAAAACCCTATTGGGGCGGAAACAATCGAGTTTCGGTGGAGTCTAGAGAACTAGGGATGGACGGGAACGAGGGAGAAAGAAGCACTGGGATAGTAGTGGGTTTAAGACAAACGGATTTGGCCACCGGCTATAAGAGGAGGCCATGACGTGTGTTTTTATTTGAGCATTGTACAGGCATTGATATTTCATAGATCCGCGTATCCGCGCTACTCGGCCGGACCCCGCAGCGTTTTGGAAAAGCTCGTGCTTCTAAGCCGAATGGGTGCAATTCAGGCTGTATCATTGTCGACTATGGATGGTGTCAAAGGGCCGGCGTGGGGAGTTGGTGCGCTTCTCCGGACGCTGATCGTGCCGATCTCTTGGTGGTTCGGGTAGGCCTGTGGGGTATTGGGTTGCGCACTGTATAGGATGTTGTCAGTGTGGCAAACTACAGTACCGTGGCTATAGAATGACAAGGAGGCTAAAAGAGGGCTAAAAGAGGGCTAAAAAAAATCAGTAAAATAATGTACGACGGAATACACTCGTTGGCAATTCTTTCAGATTTTTAGCAGCGGTACCTCAGGCGTTAAAAATGCGACTCTGACGCCGGCTCTGACCACTCGCGCACTGACATTCGTGGCCCCTCGATGCGCATCGCCGCACTGTGCTGGCCCGGAACCTGGAGAGCCGGGGCCAGTCAACAGCCCGAGACTGCGATGCGGGGGAAGAGAAGCTAAGAAAAAGCCAACCGAGGAACAGCTTTGCGCTGAAGTTGCAGATTAGCCGTGATGCTTGGCCGGGGCGGACAGGATGAATGTCAGCATTTGCCGGTATTGACAGGTGATTGTACGTCTTGGCTGCTGTTTGGTTGTTGCAGCGTGTTATTATGCATATCCAGATACGCGCTTCGTCTAGTCAAACGCATCGCCAGAACGAACTAAGGAGCGTAGCCCAAGCAATGGCCCCTGCTATGAATAGGAAACGGGAACGATGGGAGGTGGGACCCCGGAATCCGCATCTCAGGCGATATACGCCGGGTGTTTCTGTTCTACCTGACTATTTGGGATGCCCATTGTGCACGAAACGGGACAATCAGTCCGGATGGCAGCGTCAATCCCCGCGCGGCCGAGGGATGGCGCAGACATATGTACGACGCTAGTAGGCTATACCGGCCCTTGCGTACCAAGAGACGGAGCCGGGTTTCGTTTGAGGAAGCTGCGCTAGGAAGACCTGGGCGTCAGCGATGCGGCTCTGCGCTGAGAGATCGGCTAAGACGGTCCTGCGGGCGAGTGAGATGGGGGACATTTGTCCGAGCAGCCGTGAAACACGTCTTTCATATACGTTGGACGACATGTAGCAGGTATATTCTGCTTTCTTCTGCTCAATTGTAGTTTTGTTTTATTTTATTTACGCCATCTTGTTGGCTGCATTGTCTCGTCATGCGCAGAGGCAAGTGCAAGCGCACACTCACCGCACCCACATACCTTCTGAGCACGAGCACTTCTCCATCCAACGCAACCCATACCTGTGAAAAAAGCGCGTCGTCGTCGGTGGAGCGGCCCACGATACTACTTTGCAGGCCAAGCAGGTGGCGACCTTTTTCTTTCCCTCAGGCTGGCGGGTAAAAAAAAAGAATGGGCAAACGATGGCCTGGCCAGGGTACAGTAGTCGCCGCCAAGAACGGTTTGAACATTCCCCACGGGGTTTTGCAAGGTGCAGAAAAAAGGCGGAGCAGAGCAACCAAACTTCGCCTGGGACTACTGATATGGATGGTACGAAGTACAATGTGAACCTTTCTAATAGAGATGAGGGAAACAATGTCCTTGCGCCGGAAACCAGGCCACGATGATAACACATTCAGGCAACCAGGGGGTGTTGGCGCATGTAACGACGCCAGCGACGTGCGAAATGAGCCCGGTGCGCAGGTTGACGTCACCGTGCCAGGGTGGGTGACACATGCCAGGAGACGGAAACTCACGATAAGCACAACACGGCCAACAACGGCGCATCCAACCACTACCAAACGCCGTCTTTCCTCTACGGAAGAAAAACGACCATGGGCAAATTCCATGCAGAAATACAAACGTCCATCTCTCCCCGTACATCAGCCACCTCCTCTTTGTCCCCTCACGCCATGGGCGCTTTTGTCCCTGACCATCTCGCGTTATCTTTCGAGGGTTGGCCTCTGCCCGCCCGCATTGCCCAATCCGGGGTTGTCTCGCCCCACCGCTCCCCCCACTCACAGTACATAGGTAGTACCACACAACCATCACTGTAGGTATCCAAGGTACCTGTGCTTCCTGATTCCGTGCCCCAAAAACAGCGCCATACACTGGCTCGTACACACCACTTGGCGCCGCAAATGCTCCTGGCTCGCCTGTAAACCCATACGCCAGGCAGCCAGTGCATGCGCTAGTCGAGCCGTAGCTTCGACCGCTGCCACACAAGTGGGCTTTGGCGTGGGCCTTGGACTGGGTGAGAACGTTCAATCCTGGAGGATAAGGTACCTGTGCCAACGGTGGGGCGAACCGACGACGTCACAGACGGCTCGCGCGGCAGGAAAGTGGCCTGTGTCGTGCTTTCCTTGTAGCAGTCTACGAGTACATGGCATCATGTACAAATCCCCTCACACCCTGTTGTCCACTTGTACTCCTCTCGTAGCAATGATACCGAGATATATCCAGAGAAATGCCCATTCAGCCATCTTTTTTTCCTTTTCAGCGTTAAAACCCCCCAATCCCTCGTCTACTAGTCGCACCTGCAACTGGCCACCTGACTCTGCCACCGCGCCGCTGCGCTGTTTCATACCCCGCAAGAGACAGCGCCAGGCCAGCGCCAGGCTGGGGAGGAAGGAGCCTACCAGTTGTGGTACCGCCGTGGAGGCGAGGTGCTGTGTGGTGGTGGTGTGGGGTTCCTCCCACCGCCCCAAAGTTACAGCGCGTTACAGTGCCCACGTCCACTAACGCCATGCGCTGAATGTGCCACTACCAGCAACATGTCCCATACTATCGCTCCTAGACTGCGCCAGCGGCCCCATATCTGAAGTACGACAGAGGTACCCTCGCCGCCCCCTGCCCACCCAAGGTCTACCTGCCAAGCCCGTGAGTAGGTACCCTGCTAGCGCCCGGCCTTGTGCCCTTGCGGCGTTGGTTTCCCCTCCCCTCCAAGCGCCTCCCCCAATGGGCAATGGCCTCTGATATCCGGCATCCAATCGTCCACGTCCGCCATCTGCCGTCCGCTTGCCTTCCCCTCACCTTGTCTCGTCTACTACTCATACATCTCCATCTCCAATCCAAACTCTCTCCTCTATCCATCTCCTTACTCCCTCCTCTTCCCCTCCCCTTATAGCCTCAAGCATCGCCAGGCGCCTTGCTACAGCCCTCTTACTCTTCATCCATCACTACCCAGAGAGAGCATCGCCACCTCACGCCCTCTCGCTACCTCTCAGCTCTCACTGGCGCCTCGCTGTGCTAAATGTCACAAGCCGCAGTGCTCATCCACCACCTGCGGCCCACTACTCAATTGCTGGTCAGTATCCCCGAATCCCCCTTCACTCTGAACGCCCGTGCTCACATCGAGCCTCAGACCATATAGCAATTCGGTTTTCGTCCTCACTACTGCCCATCATGATATCGTCAGTAGTATACGCCTCTCCCCGCGCCAGGCTCGTCTCCACGCGGCATGGCCTGGCGTCGGCTGCCCTCGTGCCCGCCACCGCCGCTGCTGCGCGATGCCTACATCACCAGCACAAGCGTGAGTTTGGCAGCGGCAGCTGGTTCTCGGAAATGCGCTCGCACCACCGCGATGTCCGCAGGCGCCACCGCCAAATTCGCTACCGCCAACTGGAGCAGATGAACCGAAAGCTCTCGTGGGAAAACGGCCCGCCTCCCGACAAGACGATACCTCCGTTCCTGCGGTCCAAGGCTTTTGCCGACGCCAAGTACACCGATGCCGGCAATGTCAAGTCGTGGTCCGATGACCTGTCTGGCATTCGCCCGGGCAAGAACATCGAGGACGTCGAGCGCGAGGCCATGGACAAGCTGTTCCGCTCGCACTACAACTCCACGCAGCACTTTGACAGGCTGAGGCTGCCCTTCCAGGCTGTTCGCGAGTACATCCACGCTTGGAGTGCTCCGCCCGAGCCTGCCAAGACTGTCGACGCTAGCCAGGTCATTGAGGCTACCTCGGGTTTCCCTCCTGTCTACAGTGACGCCGACTTGAAGGGCTACTCGCCCAGCAGCTTCGACGACCCCAACGCCCCTCGCAAGATGTCGGCTGAGGAAACGTCGAAACGCTACAAAGACCTCAACAAGTATCGCCCTGTCGAGTGGAATGAGCCCGACGGCCTGCAAAAGCCAACAGCGGAGGAGCTCTCCAAAAACTACAAGGACCTCGATAAATATTCGCCGGCCAAGTTCGATGCCGAACCCACCGCCGCCGACCCGCAGGCAAAGTACGATGACCTCCACAAGTACAAGCCCGCAGAGTGGAATGAGCCCGATGGCTTGCCCGGCCCCACTGCCGAGGAGCTCACCAAAAACTACAACGATCTCGACAAGTACAACTCCGTTCGCTGGAACGAGCCTGATGGCCTGCCCGGAAAGACACCCGAGGAGCTGAGCAAGAATTACAAAGACCTCGACTCATATGGCCCTTCCGAGTTCAACGAGCCAGAGGGCCTGCGTCCTCTAACTGCCGAAGAAGAGTCTAAAAAGTATGAGGATCTCGACAAGTATGCCGAGGGCTTCATGGCCAAGGACTCGGTCCTTGACGCTCACGAGGCAAAGCAAATGGACACGACCGTCCGAGGCAACATGCTACCCCCAAAGATCGAAGTGGTGCCGGAGGACCTCGCTCAAAAGTATGACGATCTGGGAAAATATGGACCAGTTCTCTGGAACGAGCCTGATGGTCTTCGGCCCCTGACTGAGGAAGAGCTTTCCAAGAACTACGACGACCTGCACAAGTATGCCCAGTACGACAATGGCGACCCGGACGTCGTACGCATCCACCCTGAAGAGGCTTCCAAGCAGTACGAAGATCTGTACAAATATGCACAGTACGACAATGACGGCCCCGCGGAGGCTCGCATTCACCCCGAAGAGGCATCCAAGCAGTACGCGGATTTGCCAAAGTACCCCCGCGCCGGCTACGAGGAGCCCATTGTCAAGGAGCATATTCATCCGGAGGAGCTCACCAAGAACTACCCCGACCTTGCCAAGTACAACCCTGCCACGTTCGACGCACCCCACAAGCCTTATCCTGCACACCCAGACGCGCTCACCAACGACTACGATGACTTGAATCTCTACAAGCCCGTTTTCCACAATGAGCCTGATGGTAAAGCGGCCGCCTCAATGCCTGTAAAGGATGGCCTCGCAGAATACGACACCAAGCACCAGAAGCGAGCCTTTGCGACTACTTCGCCCACGAAGAACCGAAGCTCTTCTCCCCTGGCTCCTCAGGCCCACCGTCGCGCGACAAATCTCGAGTTTGCCAAGGTTGAATACGAGAACTCGTTTGATGATGCGGAGATTCCTCCTCCTGGTATTCCTCTTTTCGAAGTTGGCACGCAAGCTCGCCAGAGATTTGTGAACCTGGAAGAAGCCAAGGATGAGTATCAGTCGTCCTGGAAGCTTGACCCCACTGTTGACGAGTACACGCCGGGAACGGGCTTAAAAGCAGAAGCCAGCCGTCGCGTCGCCAACTTGGAAAAGTCCAAGGCCAAGACTGAATCCCAATGGGACTCCTCAGCCGTGGCCGAGGCCGATGGCGCCCCTGCCGGCATCGAGGCCCAGGCTAGGCGCCTTGTGAACAATCTGGAGGCTGCCAAGTCCGAGTACGAGGCTGAGTGGGATGCTGTCCCAACTGCGGTGCAGGCCGCCGAGGATATGGAGGCCGAGTACTTCCGCCGAGTGGAGAAGCTGGAAAAGTCAAAGGCAAAAACCGAGTCGGCCTTTGACTCCAACACAGCGGCCGTAGAAGCCGATGGTGCTGCCGGTGTCCTCGAATCCGGATGGGACGTGGCCCCTGCTGCTCTTGAATCAATCGAGGCACAGGCAAGCCGTCAAGCTGGAAATGCAGACGCCTCCAAGCCTGTTCTCGAATCTGGATGGGATGTTGCCCCGGCGGCTTCGGAATCCATCGAGGAGGTTGCCAGCCGTCAGCCTGCTCCAGCTGACGAATCCGTACTTGAATCTGGCTGGGACGTTGCACCTTCTGCCATAGAGTACATTGAGGCCGAATCCGGCCGCCAGCCTACAACGGCAACGATCGAGCCTGTATTGGAATCTGGCTGGGATGTTGAACGCTCAGCCCTCGAGTCTATCGCGGCTGAATCCGGCCGCCAGCCGGCCAAGACGGAGGCTACCGAGCCTGTGTTGGAATCCGGTTGGAACGTTGCGCCGTCTGCACTCGCATCCATTGAGGCGGAGGCTAACCAGCAACCTGACAACGTTCCCGTGAATGTACCGGCCGCTGATGCCGACGCCGTTCTGGAGTCTGGGTGGGACGTTACGCCTGCTGCTATCGAATCCATTGAAGTAGCGGCGACGCAGCCACCTACACCTTTCCAACCTGTCTCCGAGGATGGCCCCGAGCGGGCTGCCCCAGCTCCCACCAATGGTGCCATCGAGATTGAAGCCGACCTCCGAGCTTCTAGCCTGGATGATGCCAGAGCCAAATATGAAACGGCCTTTGAGCGTCAAGTAGACTTTGGCGTAGTAGACGCGGCGGAACGCGATGAAGGTGCCAGCTCCATGGACGAAAGCTTCCCACTGGAAAGTGCCCATACCCATACCCGCCACACTAAACAGAGACTCTCTGGAACCTACGGTCAGCCATCCATGAACCCGGAAGCGATAACCCAAGCCGAAGCTGACCCCTACTCAAAGTCCCCCCAAGGACTCGAAACTAGTTATTCCGAGGAAACTGGCGGCCGAGCCACCTGGCCTACGATGGTTAGACACTATCGCACCGAGGGCAGTCCCAGAGGTGGCGCAGAGACAGCGAGCGGTTCAGACGCAGCCACATACGTGGTTCTGGCATTTGATCCGTTGACGCATTCTGTCAACGTTGCCGAGACGAGCTCCGGGGTCGAGCATGTCGGCAGCGCCATGACGCCCGCTGAGGCGATTCTGCGGCTGTCGAACCCTTCCAAGTTCTTTCCCCACTTTCAGCCACTGCAGGAGCAAGGCTACGAGATTGTATCGGGACGCGGAGACGTGTTGATTTTCCGCAAAGTGAGGGCGGATACGACGAATGGGCGCGGTTACGAGCCGCGCAAACACATGAGAAAGAAGCGGTCGTTTGGCAGGAAGCTGGTTGTTGGAACTCTGTCTGTTGCCGGAGCGGCGTACGCCATTGGCGTGTTGGGCGAGTACGTTTCTACCAGGGGCATAGTGTAAATGCCCAATCTGCGTATTTCATTTACTATTTTTATTTTCTGATGAGTTGTACGAGTTGGAACACTCTGCTCATTACATATCCGGAGTTTTGGAATTTGTTTTGTCACTGGGTGGCGTCAGACTAGGACCTTGAATTACAATACAACACTTATATATACAAATATCTCTTGCATTGAACTCGTTGATTTCGTGACTATGACATGCTACAATTTGGTAATTAATCCCCCGCAGTTAACCCATTATACAATCTCCCATACCGTAGCCCAATTTTCGTTTTGTTCCCTCGCAGCTAAGCTTGCTCCGTGAAACCAGGCCCAGTCTTGACGGCATGAATACTCTCGACATGCGCTTGGTGCTTCTGCTCCTCGGCGCTCCAGCTCTGCCGCCTCTCATAGTTGGGCGCCCACTGCGTCTTTCTGCATTCTTCCCTGCTGCACTCGTCACTCTTCCCGCTGCTGCTGCTGCCCTCTGTCTTGGCAGGCTGCTCGCTTGCGCCTATGTACCCCCCCAATGCTGTCAGTATCGCGTGCGGCGTGTAGGGTAGGGGTGTTGCGTACGGGCATGTGTTGGGAGCGGTGCGTGCTGTGCAGACATTTTTGAGATTACATGTATAGATGGAAGGGCAATGGAAAAAATGCCCCTGCTAGGTGACGATGAGAGGGTTTGGCAGATTGAAGAAAGTGGCGAGGGGGGGTGTACAGCAGTTACCCTTTCGGCATGTATATGCACCCACGTCACGGGGCACGCGACCTTTGCCCCGCGTTGAGGAGCCGCACGGCGGAAAATCACACCACTGTGGACCGTGTACTTGGCAAAACTTTATGTCTTCATTTCTCCTTTCAGTTTGACGCTTGCTATCAACTGCTGAGATACAACAACGAAGCCTTGATTGAGAATGTACCGTGTAGTGAAAACAAATCCAGTATTGGGTAAAAGCCCTACACGGAAGCCTCACCTAGCCGCCGGCCAATTGACAACGGAATGACGTATAATGAACCCACGGCTCCCCTGACCGCCCATGGCATCCCCCCTATAATCTCGCCGATTGTGACCAAGAAGTTAATCGTCGTCATCGACGAGGAGTGACTTTGAGCATAGGATAGAGCCGGCCGTAATGCGAGAGTTCGCGTCGCTCTCAAACAGTCTTTCCGGATCGCTATCCTGGCAGTTCGGAGGCCTTTGTTACAGTTAGCTCATGTACCAGGTCAATATACCATTTCAGAGGCATTGGGACAGTGCATACTTGTGAAACTCGCAATACTCACCCCGCGGCACGGTGAACCTGACAGACCGGATGCCGCGGCCCGGAAGGGAACTGTGTCTCCATCATTAGCGTGGTGGAACAGTAGGCTCTTTTTTTTAGATGTAGACGTACAATGGAGGGCGCAAGTTGACGCAGATGCCATTCGTGGGGATCTTTTGCGACTGACCGCGATAGCTTGGGTTGCCGTAGATGGTGACTTCGCTATCCCTGGCATGTAAACCGACTGCAGAGGGGGCTGCTGCCGCCAGGGGGGCAAGAAGGATAGAGAGAAGGGCAAGATGGTGCATGCTGAGTGTGTCAAAAATGGGGACTTCTGCTATGTTCTTCTGAGGTTTTTCTTTTGATAGGAGGTTGAATGAGTGCGTGTCTGTCTGTCAATGAGCAGCTGGCTGGTGGCAATGAGCACGTATGTATGTCCTGAGCTAGGCCGAGCAGGCTGGTAGTGGTGCCGTCCCTTCGTGCCGTTGAAACTTTTGATCAGTCCGGTTTTGAAAAGTGAATACGCTCCTTTAAAGCGACAGTCGCGGGACACACTCGCGTACGATTGGCACAAAGAAACTTGCTTAGTGACTTGCCAATGATGCATATAATCACACAAACATGATGGCAACTTATCTGGCGTGCCAAAGTGTCCTCCATCGTTGAAGTGATTGATAATTCCGGACGCATGTACCAAGAGTGTCTCGGCTGTGGTGGTTCAGTCTTCAGATACGTTACACCTTTTGCAGCATTGTGGTTCAAAAAAAAAAAATAAGTGCTTCTGCTATCTCGCAGCTCAGTGGCCTAGCTCAAAAATAAGCCGCCGATATGCCACTGTTCGCGCAGTGGCTTCTTGATCACGTCATAGAAGCACAAAGAGTGGCTAGCCGAGACAACCCCGGGCGCCTTCGCGATCCGAATGAAATCGCACTATGCATTTTAACCAATAAGCCATTGATTGTTTCAAATTTGTCGCTCAAGCCTCTACCTACGTCGGCAAGCTCCCAAACAGAGTAAGACTGTCCATCGTCTAAGCCAACTATATGTACTCGCGGTAAATGATAAATGACTCGTAGCTAGCAAGCAGTACACACACGTGGTACAGTCGCCTTTGTGGTACTTTGATATGTTCCGCAACACATCCCAATCTCACACAGTTATCGTACGCTGGTCTCGGGACGATTCTTGTGTCGTCATTAGCAGGGCACTTAGGTCGCCCGACGCAGACATGGACAATAATGTGGCGGACAAGTCCGCACAGCAGTAGCAGCGCAAAATCTCAAGAGAAGTGCTGGACGCTTTGTCTTGCCTATTTCCCCCTCTAGTCATACCATTCGTGAATCGTAGCAAGCTCCTTTGTTTTCTGCTTCCCTGCCAGCGCCGTTGTGGCTACCCTGCAACGTTTGCAAAGGTAGTGCGTGTGAACGAAAAGTCGCGACGAGACAGCAACCTGGCGACTCTTGGTAGTCATTGTCTAGACTCTTAATTCGGCTTATTACTCTAGAACACGTTCGTAGAACTCCATTGTACCAAAACTTCATCCCAAAAGGTCTTCTTCCAATATATTGCCTACCAACTCTACTCCGTCCTACATTCATAACCCAACAATTTCACCCTCCTGTCCAACTCTGAAAAATTCATATAAACAGCTTCCACTGAAAACCTCCCAGAAGAAATAAAAAGATAAAAAGTAGAAAAGAAAAGAAAATAAAGCACGACACAAGACGCCTGGCTATGCAAAGAACTTCCCACTTGCCACTGTTGCACACAGTCACCTCGTGGCTCTCCTTCGTTGTGCTGCGGTTCGCACCGCTGGTTTGTGCACTTTGTTCAAATATATACACACTGTACTTTTTTTTGGGTGGCTTTTGTGATTTTTTTTGGCGTATTACGCTGATAGGATATGTGTACATTACGGCGTGCGTGGGCGCTTCCAGTAGTATTGCTAATAAGAGAATTAGACGAGCGTTGGGTGTAAGTGAATGTAGTCAAACGTACCTTGTGCTGTTTCCTGCAGTTACGCAAGCTGGGCTTCCGCAACCCGTCAACAACAGCCGCGCGTCGGTTCTCGTCCGTGTCCGTCTCGGGCACATAATAATACTGGCTCTCCAGCGCCTTGCCCGCGGCGTCCTTGCCTTGGCGCTCAATGGTGCCGATGCAGGTGGTCGACTCAATGATTTCTCGCAGCAGGTCCGCCGTCATGTCGTGCTTCTGCTCGCCGGGCAGGTTCTGCAGAATGGCAGACAGGGGCGTCGACGACAGGCGGGAAAACGCCAACTGGTTGACGACGTGATTCGACACCTCCGGGTACAGTTCCGCCTTGGGAGGACCAGAGAGCTCGACAGGCTTAGGCTTGGGTGTCTGCTCACGCTCAAGCTGCTGCTCAATCTGCGCCGCCGCGTCCGACTCGTCCACCTCCTCGGCGGGCTTCTTGTTCGGCGACGGTGGGTCTGAAGGCAGACTGCTCTCTTCGGTGTGAGTGTCAGACGCCTCCGGGTTCTCCGCACGCGGCGGCTTGACCACGCGCGGTGACTTGGACAGGATGGAGGCGAAGCGGTTAGAAATATCAGCACCAAAGGGCCCAAACGAGTGCACTACGGGGTCATTTTCCTCGTCCGGATCTTCCTCATCGAGCTCACTCAGGCTGCTGGAGAAGCTGGCGGTCGCCTCGGTGCACATACTAACGCCAACGTCGACGCCGCCGTTGTTCTCCTGACCCGGCAGCTCGGGCTCGTCCTCGTAAATCTCAATGGCACTGTCACGGTCCCTCGGGCTGGGCAGCAGCGATTGCAGTCGCTGCGAGCTAGACATGGTGGCCGGCGTGGGGCTCTCCGGCGACTGGATGCGAGCCGGACGGCGGAGTGGAGAAGACTGCAACAACGGGCCGGGTCGCGTCTGCGAGCGAGGCGGCGAGTCGTCCCAGCTAGAGTCGGAGAGGGCAGAGATGTTGTCGGTTGGAGATGTGCGTCGCGGCCACTGGATCAGGACCCGAGCGTCCTGGACGTCGACCATGACCTCGGTGCCCTCCGTTTCGCTGGTAAAGGTGTCGCCCTTGAACAGCTCCCAGCTGCGTCCCTGGCAGTGCAGCTTGAGGCCGTTCCAGCCATTGCAGATGATTTCAATCTTGTTGGACTGTAGCGGGCCCGGGGCTGGGATATATCGTGCCTTGACATGGACGCGTGAAATGAGGCGGTTGGCGGACAGCTGGAAGTGGGAAGAGTTGGAGGAGCGGCCCATGATGAGGATCTCGCCATTCTCTGCGAGCTCAACCGACGGTACGGACCCGAGAGGGACGCGTTCCGAGGGCTTGCGCGCGAGCTGTGGTCTTCGGAGGGGCGAGCTGGACAGGATGCCGGTGCTGGATGTCGGTACGGGCGTGGGATACTTGAGGTGGGCATCGTGGCCGAGGTTCTGGCGTTTAAGCGGCCGGGGCAGGGCAGGCGACGACGAAAGGGGTTCAAATGGCGGCAGAAGAGACGGAGCAGATCTCTTTGATCCGGCTAGTGAGGAAGAGGATGTTGTAGGCAAGGCAGCTTTATCTTGTGAAGTCGCGGTAGCTTGTGCTGGCGTGGGCAGTTGTGGTTCGCCCACCGCCGCGTCAGCGGGTCGTGAGGACTCAGATTCCATGTTTTTCGCGAAGCAGACTGCAATTAATCATTCCCAGGCGGTAATTACAGGCGGTACTGGACCAAAGCCGCGTCAATTCGCGTCGAATCGGGGTCGCGGGACGGCGTATAGCCCACGAACCAAAGGGCGTTGGACCGGAAAACACGTCCCAGCACGCAGGGGTGCTGCTTAGACGGGATGGTATATATAAAACAAGCCCAGATCGAACAAGATGAATAGGAAGGCTAGAGGATATCTCCTATTCTCTTTGTAAAAAATAGAAAAAACAACTAGGCCGGCCAAGTAGGTCGAGCGGGGAGTTTTCTCTTTGTAGAAAAGAAGGGGAGGCAAAGCTGGGTGGTGGTGTGGTCGAGGAGGCCAGGCCCGTGGTTTGGCAGCTGGCGGTATTTAAGAGAGGGGGGTGGGCGTTTCGACACGAACGCGATGGCCCGTCGTTTGTTCGCGTTTTGGCGTGTTGGCGGGCGTGTGGGCGTGCGGGTGGGTTGTGCAACAGGTTGGGTGGGCGGGCCCGGGGGCACAAATTGTGCTGTGCTGCGGGGGGCTGGGCGCTTAGTTTTAGGGGGTTCGCGTGCAGGTTATAGTGGGCGGTTAGCGCTGAGTGCGCGTCTCAGGGGGGAAAGAGCGCTGTAATTGTGCAAGTTTAATGGATTTGGCCGCTGGCATGAACCATGTACTTGGCCATGACAGCCGGCGCTGCTTTTAAAGGGCGTTATTTTCCGAAGCAACTGTGATTTTTCCATATAAAATTGAACTGAAATTATTTAATTGTCTGGCTCTCCTCTTAAAATTTTTCTAGATTTTTCACACAACTTGTACGCCAACAAACTCGTCTTGAACAAACGCCGTGCCATCCTCCCCGTCACGCGCGCACACGCACTCCAGCCTCCTCTGCTCCGCTCTGCACTCCTCATCCACCACCGCCCATGCAGAAACACGTCTCCACCACGTACAAGGGGAGACCGCGTTTTTTGGGCTGCAGGAACCGAGCGAGTACTCGGCCAAGGTATTTTAACCCGTGGCCGACGCTTTCCTGGCGTTTGCGTGACCTTTCCGGTACAAGATACGTACCACGCACAAGTTTGTCCAAATCCAAACTCGCCAGGTCTCTTGGCTATGGCGTGGAGGCATCACATCATCGACTTATTGCCGAGGGTATTCTACACGTATATGAGCTGCTTCACAAGTTCGCAGGTGCACTTCTATCTTTCTCTTGCCGTGAAGTTGCATTTCTTGACATACATGAGACGGAAAAGCATCCCTATTGCCAACTCGCCTAACCTCACGCTCTAGTTCCCGTTCTCATGCCCATGTCCGCAGGCACGCGACTGTACCACTTTACACCGACCGGCAGGCATGCACTTTAACAAGCCGCGACCGTTCCCGCGCCTCACCAGCCCTGCACAATTTTTTCCCGGCCATGGACGCAGTGATAATGTGTAGTGCTGAAACCGCTGCATGCAACGAGGGCCATTTTCCGTTGCCTCTAATTTTACGTGGCCAGTTTTTCCCGCTCGTCATACCATGCATGCACAAGCATACGGGTGGCTGCTACTGTTCACAGCCAATCAAGCTGGACAATCGTCCGACTTGACGGCGCGATTGGATCAAACACCATGTTCACGCATCTTTCCGGATCGTATCTCCTGCAGGCCCATACATCGACGATAAGTGCCAATTATATTTTATGACGTTGCTGCCACGCCAGCGAGTCGCTGCCGCTGCCACGACACCCTCTGCCATGCAAGTACACGTCGAAGCGCGTCGCGGCTCCCAGCATAAGCGCCAGCATCAGGTGACACGCAAACGGGTAGCCGCCACGCCATAACCTGTGTTTTCCTTGCCAAAATTAGAACTTGCCTGCTTAAATTACCTTCACAATGGTAGCAATCTCGCAAGGAAATGCCAACATGGTCGGAAAATAGCTCTATACCTCCGCCTCGCGTGCCTGCATCGTCGCACCCTCTGTGCTCCCGAGCTTCGATACTGAACAAGTGGGGACGTCGGCGGGACGGCCGGTGCCAAGCCCCGGGCCCCGACACTTGCATATTCCCACTTTGTACGATTTCCTGATTTGGATTTTTTTTTTCACCACCCAAATCCAAGGCGGCAGAAAAAAAAAAGTGAGATGCAGCGAGAAAGGCAGAGAGGGACCTTGCCAACCACCACTGCATTTTCTTCACCAACCGCCCAGCCGTGAATTCTTTGCCGCCATTCTCCAGCCATGGCGCAATCAAAGCAAGTTGCCGTAGTCGGCTCAAACGAACTGGTCACCATTGACCCCGACCAGGTACGTTCACGCGCCCGAGGTACCAACTTGCAATCTCTAACGTCTCCCGTTTGTCTAGACCCTCAAGGCCTGCAAGGCCCTGCTATCACACATCCAAAAGGCCGCCCAAGAAACCTCCGAGACGTCCACGAAGCGCAATCTGCTCGCCGATGAGGACGACGAGGGCAGTCTCTCCGCCGAGACCCCCGTCTGGCTGACGCTGACGACCAAGCGCCACATTGCCGACAAGGCCAAGCTGCAGCCCGGCAAGATCACGCTGCCGCACCCGCTCAACACCGACGAGCACCTGTCCATCTGCCTCATCACCGCCGACCCCCAGCGCGCGTACAAGGACATTGTCGCCTCGGCCGAATTTCCCGAGGCCCTGCGCAAGCGCATCGGCCGCGTCATCGACGTCACCAAGCTCAAGGCCAAGTTCTCCCAGTACGACGCCCAGCGCAAGCTCTTCTCCGAGCACGACGTCTTCCTCGGCGACGACCGCATCATCAACCGCCTGCCCGGCCTGCTGGGCAAGACCTTTTACAAGACCACCCAGAAGCGCCCCGTCCCCGTCGTCCTGCAGGCCAAGGCCCCCAAGGTCGCCGGCAAGCGTGGCAAGCGCCCCGCCCGCCCCGAGGGCAGCGTCAACGCCGCCTCGCCCGAGAAGATGGCCCGCGAGATTGAAAAGGCTGTCGGCTCTGCGCTTGTCAGCCTCGGCCCCACGACCAACACCGCTGTCCGCATCGGCTACGCGGGCTGGACCTCGGAGCAGATTGCCGACAACGTCGACGCCGTCGCCTCCGCCCTCGTCGAGAAGTGGGTGCCGCAAAAGTGGCGCAACGTCAAGAGCATCTACATCAAGGGCCCCGAGACCGCCGCCCTGCCCATCTGGCTGACCGACGAGCTGTGGGTCGACGACAAGGACGTCCTTGCCGACACAGACGAGTCCAGGGCCAAGGCCACCGCCAACATGGCCAAGAAGCGCAAGTCGCTCGATGGCGAGCAGTCGTCGCCCGCGGCCAAGAAGGCCAAGAAGGGCACTGCTGCTGCTGCACAGGCTGGCAAGCACAAGCCGGCTGGTGATGACGACAAGCTCGACAAGCAGATTGCCGAGCGCAAGGCCAAGCTGAGGAGCGCAAAGGCCAAGGCCAGCAAGGCTTTGGATTAAATGTTTTTGCGAGGCCTTGAGCATGAATGGGCTGGAAAATGGAGAGGGATTTAGAAGTGTGATGAAGGTGGCATTGTTTCTCGTCATTACAGGGGACATATACAGATGTTGTGTTTTTCGTTACATATGATGGCATATTGGCGTTGGGAGTAATATATAAGAATAGCTTAAAACAAGTTTCTGCCTCACTTCGTTTTAGTACTTTATTGTTCATACTTGTGTGCCTGTACTTTGCACCGTCAACGGCTGGGGCGCGGCGTGGCACGCCAACCAGTGAGACTATATGTGCCAGCTCCTCTTACCAACAACAAAGGTGACAAGGCAAAAAACAGCCGAAACAGATGGTTAATGGGACAAGTGGTGGACATCGAGATGGCCGTGCAAACATTGCTCTGGGTAAGCACCAATCACTACTAGTGCCTGCTGTATACTTGTGCTAATTTCTTGCTGATGTAGCTGTAGCTTCAATCTTTCCCAGTGCTCTCATTGTTTACTATTTTGGCAGCAGTATACAATACTTTGTAATTCGCTCCTTTTATGCTCAACGACGCAGAATGTGTTGTGCTAATTCTTATACAGTCATCGCGGCCATGCAACTTGCTAGAGCTCTGCAAGTACTTCCAATTGCTCCGCGCCGGTCGCCAACCGCCGCGCCCCCTAAACCTCGCCTGCCTGCGCTCACGCGCAAAGGTCGCTCCAAATAAATCGTGAATAAATTAATTAAATTATTAATACACCGAATACCAGTACTAGCTATTATAATGCGCCAATTCAATATTCTCTTTATCATGCCCCTGTTCTGTTTTGCTGTTAGCGAATGCCCTTGACCATTTTCCAACCCGAGCCCAATACGTGCCCTTGATGAAGAAATAAAAAAGGTTAAAACCAGTTGTAAGACTTTTATTTTCTAGAGACTTAAGTAGTAGGCTAATACTACCTACCTAATGTGAGCTGTAGTAGTTATATGGCAAGTAAAGATAGAAAAAGGAAATCATATTCTTAATCCGTCTTTGGCCGTTTAGCTAGTCCTCTAGCCCCATACGCTTCTGTTTTCTGTAATAAATTCTGTGAGGGATTTTGGCTGTCGATTTAGGACCTCGGGAACATCGTTCTTATTCCCCTCCTCTGCACCATTACTGATAGCCACATCCATTTGAGCTAGGCCACGTGCTCCTGGTTCCGGCACCCCGAACCTAATGAATCGCTGAACGAGTTCGTCGCTGCTCAGTCTCTCGTAGTTGATTGTTCTCCCTAATGCCGTAGACAAGGCATCCGCTACATCTTTATATGTTAACAGCTCTGGGCCGAGAATAAAAATTTCTCGATTGGGCGGCTTGCTGGCTGTTAGAGCAGTGAAAGCCACAGCTGCAATATCGTCGGCAGAGCAAAAAGGTATCTTGCCATCGCCGGTTGCAGTGTAAATTTTCCCCTCATCCCGGATTGTCGCCAAATGCTGCTGCTCAGAAAGATTTTCTACTGCTTATTAATAAAGCCGTCTCTGTAGGAAACTTTCTCCCCTTTAATGTAGACTTACCCATGAACCATGACGGTCTTAGGACCGCCCATTCAACATTAAGCTGTCTTAATTTGGCGTGTACTTGGCCCATCGCTGGGCCATTTTCTGGAACCATGCTAGAGCCCAAAAGAACAAATCGGCGTACCCCGCGCGCCGCTGCATAGTCGACGAATGCCAGCTCCCCAGCTAAGACTGTGTCCTCGCCGGTCGGCGCGACTATGTACATGGCAGAAATAGGGCTCTCTTTGGCTTGAGGGTGCTCGAAAGGGTTCTCAAATGTACTGCTATCGGTCCAGTTGAAGGTCACCTCGGGCGGGAGGGTTGGGTCCTGCTTCGCATTTCGTGAGGCAATTAAGACGGGGAATTGAGGATGTAGAAGCGCCGTTAGGCGTCGGGCGGTAATCCCCCTTGAGCCTGTTACTAGTATGGTCATTTTTCCAGAGTTTTAGGGAGCATAAGACAGTACGCCAAGTTTCAGATAAGGCTCGGATGCGACCGAATCTTTATATGAGTTCTGGCTCTGCTACAAAAGTTCTAGATTCTTTCCCCAAGTAACGGGCACGGCGCACCACAAAGCGCAATTAAACAGCCAAGTGGAGCTAGGTCAGAAAAGGCAGCCTTTTCGACAAAGATTGGCATCCAGAGCCTTGCATATACGAGAGCCTGATTGTAGCGGATCCTATCTGACCAATTCTAAAAAGCGGCATTCGCAACGCATGCGCTTTTAAAGGAATCCGAGGCATTGTATTAGTAGCTGTCCATTCCTCTACCAGGTCGGTCAGCCGCGCACTCAACGTACTGCATTTCTTCGATTGAATAGCCTGAAACCCGAAAACACTCTTTTATATCGATGCGCAACTAACTGACTCTTCAAATATGGCTTCAAGCTATAATATTGCGGAGTATTTGCTGGACCGAGCTGAGATTGAAGATGTTGTGACGAAAATGGCAAGTTTATGCATCAAATTTCAGCCGTAAATCTCTAATATAAGTTTAGTATCTGTATGTTGACCAGCGCGCCTTTGAGAATCTGTTTCCAGGAGTGTTTGCGGAGCAAGTCGAAATGGACTATACCGATCTACTTGGGGGAGAGCCATTCTCCACGACAGGTCAGAAGCAGGCAGAGTCGTGGGAGGCGCAAATGAGTGGTTATTCGTCTACACAGCATGGAATAATGTTCGTTTGACTTTTGCGTTTCGGGTCGATAAAAGCTAACCGCACCCCTCAAGTGGCACTCTAGTCAATTTGCCGCGTCCAGATTCGGGAGTCAGCACTCCAAACACTGCAACAGCCATTGCTAATGTTACTGCGACACTTGTTTCTTCAAATGGTTCAATTGCGAGAAATGGGGTATGATTCGCCAAACCTCCCAAAAAATAAATAAATTGACTATGCTAACTCGTTCAAATAGGGTCGACTTCATCTTGACGTTCAACGTACTAGGACAAAAGAAAACACGGATCGCTGGCTGATTTCAGGCATGAAAGTGTTCAAATGCTGGATGGATGGTGATTTTGAGACTTCGGCATACAAACAACAGACTGATTGAATTACGCGGTCGATGGCGACTTCGCATTAGAGGATTTGCTCTTACTATAAGGTTCACCTAACCGACTTTGTAGCCGGACACTTGGTGGCCGCTTGGCATCTCCTCCAGTCGCCTGGTCGATACCGCAGATGAGCCACCTAGGACCTAAACAGGTCCGTAGGATAAAAGACAGAATCTTTCCCAATTACATAGTAAATACATTCCATTTACAGACAAGCCCAATATAAATGTGTTATCGAGATCCTTTTCACAAAGAATGCCTAGTGTGGCGTGTCTCCGTGCCGAGTTACCCATAGCGCATGAACTAGTGATAGAAAGGATCAAGCCAACGGCCACCCTGTCTCCCTAAGCCACCTCCTCCTACCAACAAACGCGAGAAGGCAAAATTAGACAGCAAAGCACCAGAATACAAAATGTCAAAAACAGACTCACCCGTCAGTGAGCCTATAACCAAGGTTCCCCGACCAGAAGCGACAACCGTCGAGGTCCGTGCATATCTACTCCATGTCTTGACCACCAAGCATGACGTCGCGCCCGACGAGGCACAAGAGATTGCGGCGCGTTGGAAGCTAGGCCGCGGCTGGGACCTGCGAAATTTGAGCAAACGCCGCTATGGCGAAACTTTTGGCGACGATATCGGGCCGTTTTTGATCAAGACTGTGGACAATGATATTACCGACGAAAAGGCCGCCGAAACAGATGCTAAATGGGCCCGTTGGTGGGCATCGTCATACCCGTGGATACATTGCTGTGAGTAACCACTAATCACCGACAGGTGGTTTTTTTTTTTTTCGCTGTGCAACTGTGCTTACTCCTTTCAGATGTTGCTATAGCTTCATTCTTGCCAGCTCACTTGATTTACTACTTTGGGCGCAATACGTAATATGTTGACACTTGCTGTTTCCACACTTCATGACAGAATGTGTTGTGCTAACTCTCCTGCAGTAATCCCGGCCATACACGCTGCTATACTTCTTCAAGTGTTTCTATCCCACAAACTACCGTCGAGAGCGTTTTTGGTTGTCTCAACTTGTGGTGCTATATTCTCCTCATACTTAACCCTGTTAGTTCACTTGGACTTATATGGACGCTCTGCCTTTTCCTTGTAACCGGGATTTATAAAGCAATATTATGACTTAATACATCATAAAAGATACTACGCCTTGCTGATGCGTAGATGTCTCGCCAGCATAGCCTCCAGAGTGTCTTATTTCCGCGCTGTGTATTTGTGGAAGTACCACGTAGTTTTGTCTATAGGACATGTTTTCTTGACTTTCAGATATTTAGAAGGGCAGTGGAAGAGCAAAATGTGCTTCTCTCAATGTAAGCATTAAAACAAGTAAATTGAGACGAGACCACTTATCTCACAGACACCGTATGCACTCGCGCAGTCGCTCACGGCTGTATCAGTCGCAGCGCAATCCTTGCCTTTTACCAGATTCAATCAGTGGCGCACGCTTTCACAAATGTGTGAGAGTGGCGTCAAAGACATACAAACATATCACTGGGATTTTGCAGACTGCGCAATGGTCTTCCGATGCAGGTGCACCCTTTGGGCCCGATGCTGGAGCATTCTGCGCCATTGTTAAGAACCCACACGGATGAGGAAATTTAGCAAGCAATTCTGCGTTGCGCTGCGCTATCTGCGTCATTGGTTATCTTTCTCTGTCATGGCATTCGTGATGGCTAGGTACTCTGACTAGTCGACCGAGAGCGGTGGGATGATATGTTCTCTATTTATAATTACCAGTGGACAGGATATATACAGCTTAAAATGCGAGAGTAACAGCTTTGGCCAAAATGTAAGTGCTCAAATAGGTCAGAAGCTCTAAAGGATTTGCGCTAGATGGCTGCTGCCTTGGCAGCTCCCTTGGCATGGGTCGACAAAGCAGTCCTTCACTGTAGCTTGTTATGACTATTGTCAATATAAATGGTGCTTTCTTTTTGGCTGTCATTTTGTTCGAATCTGAGCGTATCCTATTTCCGCTCTTTGTCAACCTGCCAAACCGCTCGGCTACTGTGGGAGATCCTGCTGGAGCAAGCAAGGCTCGCGGCTGGGTGGTTCTTCCTGCACTAACACGCCACAGCTGCCCTGTTTACAATACATGAACCAGGCTGCAACCCCGCATCTTCAACTGGTTAAAGCGACCAATGGATTTAATTGAGGGCCATCTACCCATGACGCGGAACAAATCCGCCAGCCTTGCCATATGCCTGCACCTACCCTTTTCACCTTTCTTGTGTTTTAAAGCTATTCCTTCCGTGAATTAGAAGATTGATAGAAGCGACTTCTTGCACTTCTCTGTCTCGTACTAGGAAGTTTGTCAGACTCGCGGCTCCCTCTTGACGACATGATCACCTCTACCCCTCTTCTGGCTTTCATATTTCTGCGAGGCTCGCTTGCCTCTGAGCAGAGGCCATTACTCTCCAATACGGAAATAACGCGCAATCGTAGTAACCCACTGACTGAAGAATTTGGCGACTACGTTAATAGTCTACTGGAAGATTGGAAAGTCCCGGGCCTCTCCATCGCTGTCATTGATGAAGATGAGGTATACACTGAGGTCAGTCTTGTTGCCAAGAGAGTACACCGTTTGGCGAATGGCGCCTAATTATTCATGCGTGGGAAAGGGCTACGGCTTCGCCATACTCCCAGATACACCGGTTACACCGGAGACTCTCTTCCTAGGTGGTTCAACCACAAAGGCATATCTTGCGGCAACCCTGGCGGAGCTCATCGCTACCGGTGACCACGATTCTGCTTTCCCCTTGGGCTGGTCGACGCCGATATCATCCATTATGCGCGATGATTTTGTCCTAGCAGATGAGTGGGCGACAGCCCACATCACGCTCGAGGACGCCGCGAGCCACCGCACGGGCATGCCGCGGCACGATACTTCCTGGAGGCGAACGCGGACTCCGAAAGACGATGAGTCCCAGGGCACAACAAATGAGGAGATAGTCAGGAATCTGCGCAATTTGCAGCCAACAGCACAGCCGCGTGTCACGTTCCAGTACTGCAACCTCATGTATGTGACGCTCTCACACGTCGTCGAGACCATCACGGGCACCTGGCTTGGTGACGTGCTACGCAACATCATCTGGGCGCCACTGGGCATGACAGCTACGTATCTCTCATACCACGATGCTAGGAAGGGTGGTCATTCGATTGCTACGGGGTACTTCTGGGACGACGACAAGCAGGAGTACGTCGGGGTAGAAGAGGACCCTGTGCAGCTCTCCAGCGGTGCGGGAGGCATCATCTCCAACGTCGTTGACTACAGCAAGTGGATCAATTGCCTGCTTCACCAGACCGCTCCCCTCTCTGCCGCGACTCACAAAGAGATTCGATCACCGCGTATGCTCGAGATTGACACGCCTCGGCAGGGCTTCGACGTGCACGTATATGGGCTAGGGTGGGAACGCACCACATTCCGCGGTAATGCCGTGTACAAGCATAACGGGGCCACGCAAAATTTTGGCACCAATGTGCTTTGGATGCCGGACATCAAGTTTTCTGTCATTGCCTTTGCCAATGCTGTCAATACGGGTAGCATTGTTGAAGAGACGCTGACGCAACGACTCATTGAGGATAGACTTGGTGTCCCAACAGAGGAGCGTCATGATTACAGCAACGAGTATGGGCTCTTTACACCTAACTTGTCCCCAATTCTGCTCGTTTCAAATATGGTTCGAAGATATTCGTGCTAACAGTGATATTTTCTAACTATAGGGGACGGCAACAGTTGGAGAAGGCAAAGCGCGACTTTAACAATGCCACAAATATCCTTTATCCCAATCGTGCCGCTGACCCGCCGTCTTTTCAAGTCAACTACGATCTCATGGCAGGCACGTACCACGACGCTGGATATGGTACATACATCTTTACTGTTGAAGAGTCCACCTCGCTCGGTGCCAGTGACAATGGTCGAAGACTGCAGCTCGTCGCAACACGAGAGGACACCATCGTTCCCACGCGGCTCATCCTGCGACACGTAGTTGGCGACTACTGGGTCGCCTACTTGGAACCAGTAGTTGGGCCCCCGGTTTCACGCAGATTCCAAGCGGCGAGGTTCGTCGCTGGTGTTGATGGACGGCCAGTTGCATTGGAGATTACATGGGCGCAAGGAGACAGTTTACTCTCGCCCATCCAGGTTTCCTTTGACCGTGTGGATTAATTCAACTTGTATTGAGACTTCTCTTATTTAAGAGGTCGTAGGCTATCCGTCGTTGTATTTTGTGACAGAATGGCGCAGCATATAGTTCCCAAAGCAGATCAAGTCACGGTCAACATGTCTCGCTTATTGACTGTCATGAACTATTTACGCAAACAGAGTGATGTGCCATTACTACAGGAAAACTTAAATCTTTTTAGCCTTACATGTCGGCATGCAAGGTGGCGTACTGCCTTCCTTGTTAAGTCGCGAAAGTGTCCAGGCGCTCGGCACTTATCTGCGAATGGTACGATCCGGACTTAAATAGCTTTTGTACTGTTCCCTTCCATGGGCGTGACCTTGGTCTTCTTGACGAGCCTCACACCGCCAAAGACTATGATCAAGGTCTGGATGCCAAGGATGACAGCAAGCGTAACAAGTGCACCAATTACACCAGCCACAGGCTTGGAGATGCCATTTCCGTCACCAGGCGAGTTGGGAGCGCTGTTGGTATCTTCGTTGGTAGAGATGCCAGCACATTTTTCGCTTGTGCCGCCGCACTCTTTGCACCACTGCTCCGTGCTGGTGATGGCAAACTTGGACATGCCAGATTTGAAGTCACTCCACGACTGGTTGTCCTTACCAAGGAAGGCGAACTGTTTCAAGTTGCTGGCAGATGCGGTGCCGTTGCTGTAGAGGAACCGGACTTGGATGTCGTCGCTGCTAGGCTTTGCGTCTGCACTCGTGGTGAAAATCTCAAATGCCATGGACGAGGCGTAGCCAGTGACGCCCTGGAAATCACTGGAAACATCTTGCATCTTGGCGAGGCCAAAGAATGCCATAAAGGCACCATACAAGCCGAATTGGACGTTGAACTTGGGGCTGCCGGCCGTGCCGTCTACGATGGACTGCAGCGAGTCCAGGATTTGGCCGGCAAGGACAGCGCCCGAGATGGCTCGCACGGGGTCGCTAGCATTGTATGCCAGATTCCATTCGAGAGTGGAAGCGAGATCAAAGCTGCGGGAGAGCGTCTCCTCCGTCAGCAAGTTATCCGCAGGAATTGACGAGTTGTGGATAGTGGCAACATTGATCAAGTCCCAGACTGTTGTGTTGTTACGCTCATGTTAGCAGCTAAATTTTCTGGTAGATACATGTAAGTAAGAGGAGGCACGACGCACTAGTGTATGCATTCTTGAAGCTGGCCCTGTCCGCGCTGAACGTGTCGTCGATAACAGGCAGCAAGCTCTCGTAGAAGCAGCAGATTCTCTGGCCGTGCTGGCATACTCAGAAGAGGCAAAGTAGTTGTTGGAACTGACAATGGCATTGTTGCAGCCGCTGCTGCCCTGCAGCCAGGCGCTGCTCTCGGCATCCTTCCCAGTTACTCCAGTCGTCACGGCACCGACGGGAATGTACTGGTAGCCGCCGAGTGGCGCCTCGATCGTGCTGCCGTTGGCGAGAGCCTCACTTACACCGCTGGGCGGGTAGAGGGCCTGGGCAAACGCAGCGGCCGAGTTCTGGAGCACGGCATCCGCGGGAGCACTAATGGAGAGCTGCGCCTGCAGGGGAACGTCTGAGCTGAGTCCTGCAACATGTAGGTCCCCCCCCCCCCCCGGGGAGATGTACCGGGAGCGGTAAAACGTGCCAGAGTTGTGCAGCTGGTCAGCACCAAGCGCAGTCAGGTTCAGGGGGGGCAGGGCCTTGGCGGTGCGGTCACCGTGACGATGAAAGATGTAGACACCAAGACTCGCACATTGGAAGCAGCAGGGGTGATGCCAATGCTGGCAAAGGCTGTGAAGGGCGCGGTGAGGGTATGCATCTTGTCTTT